>JAMXBB010000003.1:47424065-47619351 GCA_024138015.1 Lumnitzera littorea
GCTCCACCCCCCCCCCCCCCCCCCCCTCCCACCCTAACCTTTTGCTCTATTCTTTTGAGACAGGCATTCATTTTCCTCGTCCTTTCAAGATGGGCAATTCATTCTTTACATTAACATTTCAACTTAATATCCTTCATCAAAATAAAACAAAGCTTAGTTGACAAGTTCAAAAATAGGATTTGGTAAAAATGGGTATCTCTTTTGTCTTTGTAGCAAAGTTCTAATAGAACTTCACTACAAAGAAAGGCAGCTGTAGATAACTTATTTTTGCCGATTTTTTTATTTCAATTAATTGAGCTAAGTTAATAAAAAATAATAAAACGAAAATTAAAAGAAAAATGAAAAAATAAAAAAACAAAAGAAAGAAGAAAACTAAGTTAGGTCATAGCAAGTTGAGACATGAGTCGAGTCGTATTAAGTTGGAGTAAGTTGAGTTGTTAGATTAAGTAGCGAGATGGGCTGAATTAATTAATTTGCCTAATTTAAGCTCTTAAGTCAGATTAGGGAATTATTGGGCTAAATTAGATCGGGTTGGGCCTTAAAGGAAAAGCCCGAACTAGTTAGGGTGACTCTAGGTTAAAAATGACCCATTCACTAAAAATTTTATAAAAAAAGAATTACGACCGGTTTGATCCCAATTAGTAGTTATGTAGGCATCTTCAAGACAACCATTAAAGAATAAACAAAAAAAAGTTTTTTTCCCTTTTTCTTAGAAATTCATAATAAACAATAATAATAAATCATTAGTTACATTTTGTGAACTTAGGTATAATTTTAATATTGTTAGAAAATTATAAAAAAAAAAAAGCCCATCAATTTCTTTTAATTTTCACATAGTGATTCAGTTTTAATAAGTTAGCCCTTGAACCCAGTTTTTCTGATTTAATTTTCTAAAAAACGAATTTTTTTAGAATATCTGCAAACTAGTGGTTAAATTAAGATTTTCCTACCTAAAAACCTTAATTTTATATTTACCGATTGAACTAGTCAGTGACTCCATTTAAAAAAAAAAAAAAACAACATTTTTGTTTTCTTACTTTAATGCCAAGTAATTTATATTAAGCGAGCTTGACTTGATATAGGTTAAATTAAGAAAATCGAAATATGGCTCGATAAATTAGTATTAAATCCAAACCCATTTAATACTAACCTTCAACTAAGAATTAAGTAAAATCTAGTTTCTCATATATTTTGAAAAATATTTGGAGTCACCATATGACTAAGATAAGGAAAAGAGTTAAGTCAGAACTAATTGAGCAGATTGGTAATAGCATAGCTACTAGTCTTTGATAAAACCAATTTTTGAAAAAAGATTTTGAAACTAGAGATCTTAAGTTTGACAACTAAACTATTAAACCCTAAATGGGTACCATTTTAACCTTTCGAATTTAAATTTATTTTTCTAAATACCATTTTTGATATTAAAAATGAATTCTAACTTACAAATAAACAAAATTAATAATAATTTTTTTACCTAAAAAACGAAATTGAAAAAATAAATCTAATTACAAAATGCAAATAACTATGGATATCCATTATTCAACATTTTCTTAGAACCGTAGAGAATCGATATCCCTTATTAAAATTGTAAAATAAGATGTTCAATAGTTCCTTAGAATCGTAGAGATCAATATCCCCTACCAAAATTGTGAAATAAGATAGACAATTCTAGAAATTTCTAAACTTACTAAAGATACTAAACTTAATTGATATATTACTTGTTTCTCGGAGCATTCTAAATTAACTACACAAGCTTTTTATCATACTGATTCAATGGTAGCACTCTGTACTCAATTCTTGTACCTATCCCAACTATTGATCTATATGCAAGGAAAAGAACTGTTGGGGTATAAGCTTATGCTTAGTGAGATAAATCCTTTCGTCAATACTGCATGACAAAAGTTTATTTAATGCACAAACATATAAGTGCATAATCAATCAATATGCCAAAAAATACATGTAATGTCCTAGGAACTGCATATAACTCAAAATTACACCCACTATAGTCAGGGTTAGAGATAATTAGCCGACCCAAACCAAAATCCGGGTTCTAGCCCTTAGGTTTTATATCACTTGCAATATTGTGTTTAAGTCAAAACAAAACCATGTATAATATACTTTTTTTCCTAAACAACAAATTATATTTTCAAAATCCTAAGTCTAACAGTATGGTAGCTTCCGTAATCCACAAACACACTCCCTAAGCAAAATCCACAAGATACGGCCCCTCGCTAACGGTTAGCATCTCTTGGTACCTAGTAAGCTCATTAGTTTAGGATAAAGACTCAATATAAATGAAGACATAACTAGCACCAAATCTTGTAGGAGGCCCTCCTCTTGTGAGTCTCTTCCCATCTTTTGCATAAAGTGGTAGTCAGTATCATTTGAATGCAATTATGGGGAATGCATAATTCGTTGAATTTCTTAATCATATAAGTGATTAATTCGGTTTTTTATAGTAATCAGACAATTTCATTCTATATAATCGTACGTATGAATTATTGCAAGAAATTACTATTATTAAGTGATTAATAAGCCATAGCATTCAATTATGAACTCACACACATGCATTTCCCATAATCCACAAGCATCCAATTTATATATGTAAGTTTAGGTATATTTATTCTATAAGTAAAATCAAGTCAAGAGTCATTAGGAATCCACACACTTAGTCATGCAAATCAATCGAAGTAATCCAGGGGTAGGTCATCTCCAAAAGCTAGGTCCTTCGGACATCACAAGTATGATACTATAAGGATTTGAAATAAAACTTAGAAAACTAAGTTAAAACCCTTTAAGTTATACTTTTGACTAGTTTTCATATTTTTCTCGAATTCTTACTTAAAGTTCAATCACGTATAACTTTCTCGTTTTAAATCTAATTTTTATGAACTTATAGTCAATCTTCATCGTTTTTTAGCGCACTTTAATGTGGTGAGGTTAGATTTTTGAGATGAGGCGTGCAAATTTACCTGTGGGTTAGAATAGTAGTGGTCCTCATGATTTGGAGTACTTTTGGGCTTTGTTTAGTTAATGGGCTTTTTTAGTAAGTTGGCAAATCCTTTAGGCTTTAGCTTAAGATTTCATTCTAGGCTCAAAATACTCCTTAAGGTCAGATTCACAACTTTGATTTACACTCCTATGGCTAACAACTACTTCTTAGGCTCTTATGTAAGGTTAAGTTGTCAAATAAGCTTGTTTTTTATCCAAATCAAAGATAGTCACTTTCTTGGGCTTAGGGGATGTCTTGTGGTATTCTTGAGAGTCTTAAAACAACTTTCATTATTGTGCTAGGTTGCTAGTCAAAAACTTAAGCTGGGTTCAACTTGGTGTTTGAGGCTAGTTTTGGAAGTTTTAAGCTTAGTTTTGAGTTTAAGCTTAATACACTTATCGCACTTGCCTTAGTTAGTCTTTTCACTTTGTTTACTTACTTTTATCATATTTGAAATTTCTTTTAACAAAGTTCCAAATCTAGTCATGTTGGTATGTAGGCTTCCAACTTGCTTTTTCAACTTATTTCATCATTTCCTTAAGTTTAGGTATTAGATCATGAACTTAAGCTACTTGTATTCAAATCTTAACTTGACTTCCTTTCCATGAGATGATTATTTAGCTCATACTTTGCATGAAAATAGTAGATCTCACACTTATCATAACTCCTATATCATGGTTCATGTCTTATAAAGTTGGTTTCCTCATAAAACTTCATGTGATGGATTTTTCCTTTACCTAATCTAGATTTGAGCATGTTTAACTTAATAGAAGTAAAAACAACATCCAAATGACTTATAAATCCTCATGTCCAGCATGCTTCCCTTTCATTCAAGTTCTCATTTCAAGATTTTCTCAACTTAAAATTTTCCATTTAAAATGTTAAACAAGTATCTCTACAAAACACTAACTTTACATGATCATATTTCAACTTTCGTGTAAGGGTTTCATGAATTTGCTTCTGAAGGTAGTCTTAGATGTTTCATCAACTTATGATCATCCTCATATCCTCAAAAAATCATGGTCTCCTAACATGAATATTAAAAAGCATAAACAAAGTGGTTGTGCAACTAAGTATCCTCTTAGCTCGTTGTCTTCCTTCCACTTCTTGTAAGTTCTTTTGGAAGGTAGGGTCTTGATCTTTAAAGTGGGTTTTTAGAGATATTCTAAAGTTCCTAAAAGTAGTTTTGAAGTTAACAAACAGAGGGCACAAATTAAAGCTTGGTGCTATGAATACGAAAGTAAAATAGTGGTGGCAATGTTGGGATTTTGTGGGGTTGGATTTCTTCTTTTTGTTTATGTTTAAAGTGAGTGAAAAGAAAGTGAAAATAAAAGTGAAATGAGGGAGTGAGTGGCCAATTTTGAATGGGAGGGAAGTGTGTTCAAGAAGCTTCAATTGGGTTGTCTTTTAGCATGCATAAATGCCAACTTTTGACAAGACTAGATGATGTAAGCATTAAAGGGTGAATAGTAGATGTATAAGACAATTGAGTGATTGAAAGTTGACAAGGCATGGCCTGCCCTCTTCCCAACTGGCCATAGGGTGTCCTTTTTGGGTATTGAGTTGTCTTATCACTTAATTAAAAGTTGAATACATAAAATAATGTGATAACTTGTCCATATATAGTATAAATCATAGTAACATAAGGAAAGTATCTTATCACTAGCTTTTGATAAGTTATCAATTGGTAAATAATTTCAACTCTCAATTGATAAGTTATCTAAAATGATTGGTTGGTTTACTTATTTATATGCACAAGTCTTATGCATTAAGGATAAGAGAATCGTCTTATACAACATTCCTTAGGAATTTGTTTCTTAAATAATTTTGTAAGTTACAATTTAATTCTTATAAAATTATGAAATCTTTTAGATTTAAATAAAATTATTCAAATTAAATTCTCAACTAGTCACCTAGGATTACAGGTTTTTTAAATTGTTTTAGGGTTTAGGGTTTAGGGTTTTGGGTGACTTAAGGTCTACTATTCTCACATTCGAGTTTTATTGATGATAAACTTTCGAATTGGAAAACTAAATTCATTTTTTTTTAGATGTAAATTTAAATTCTTAGTTTAGTTGGTCCTTGAGAATGTTTGGAAAGTACTCTTGGTTAATTCACAAGCCTGTCAAAAGGTAAAGTTTACAAACATAGCTTATAAGTGAAGATAAGGGAATTATCTTATATGTAATTCTTTTAGGGTTTGGTTCTCAAATTAATTTGTAGGTTGTGATTTACTTCTTAAGAAATTTTAGAATTTTCTAGAGTTAAATAAAATTTGTTCAAATTATATTTTTAATTATTTATTTAAGGTCATAAGTCCTCAATTATCCCAGGTTTTAGGGTTCAAGTGAGGTTAAATATGTTTTAAGGTTTTTCACCAATTCGGGAGTAATTAACTTACGCTTAGGAGCTTAAGGTTCAATTTGCTTAATTATTTAGAATCATTTCTTTATTATACAACATCATATAAGAGAATAAGAAAAGAGAAGGAAATTGCTTAGTAATATATTTATATATATATATACATATTGTGGTGCTACTTATGTATACAAGTAAAATTAATTTTGTAAATTTACTAATTTGTTTTTTTAACTAGCATAGTTTTGTTGTTTATTATTACTTGAAATCATCCTTGATTCATTCATTATTAGTTTCATATGATTTCGCAAAATTAATAATAATTTTATTGATTTCTAGCTTTTCAAGCATTAGGATAATTTTGTGGAGTATTTACCAATTTTTACGATTTGATATTTATGGTTTCTATTAAGTTTATGTTTACATTTTTACAAGTACGTGTATGTAGGGATTAGGGTTTTCGTGCATGATTAGGTTTTTCAAATCGTATAATAGGGTATTTCATGTTCGTTTTAAGTTTTGAGTTTAAAATTTAATCGATTTTCATTTTATATGGTTTTATCAACTTAGGGAAATATCTACAATACTCAAGTTTAACACTATGTCTAGAAGGTTAAATTTATGGATTCTACATTAGACATAGTCAAATTTTTAAGTCTGGTTCGGTTCTTTATGAGTTAAAAGGAATAAATAAATGAATAAAATAAAATAACAAAATAATAAAAGAAAGAAGAAAAGGGAATAGACTTGGTTAGTAGGCCAACTCGTGGATAAGATACGAGAAAATTCTTGGGTTTGGTTTAGTTCTTGGAGGAGATAATTAGGTTGTATGAAGAAGAAGAATGAGCAGCAACAGGAGACATGCCACTATGGCTTCTAAGCATATTTTCAAGCATGAAAAAAAGATTTATTTGATTCTTAATATAAATACTTGGATTAGACAAAACACCATAGATTATCATGGTGGCTTTTAAAGATGGGGTAGTGATGTTGGTTGTTGGTGGTGGTTGTAGAGCATAAAGTGGAACAATGGTGTGTTTCAGGGTTTTTAGGTGTTATGAACTCAACTATGGTGTTAGTTTTCTCTAAAACTCAACTACTAGTGATGATTTGAGAAATAGCCATATGGTAGTTAAGGTTTGCCATTCCTAAAAGTGATCGAAGATGGTAGAAGGCATGGTTGATGATGGGATTCGTGGTTATCAAAAGCCTGTGACTTAAGTAACTTAGCGATGTCAATGGTTTCATCTAAAAGCCATTGTAAATTGATGATGAGCTAGACAGAGAGAGGATGGCTTCGTAGAGAGAGCGAAAAGAAATGGGTGTATGTAATTTAAATGTATGGTTCGAAGCTGATGATGAGAATAAGGAATTTGATTGGCTTGAAACGACCTTAAACAAAAGGCCTACATTAGGCCAAATTAGATTAGCCCTCAATAAGTTGAAAATTCAAAGCCTACCACGAGCAATTGCAATTTACATAAAATTAATTTTCATTTTGACCCAATTTAATGGTTTTATGAGCTTTAGTGCATTGATTGTACAATCAATTCAAAAATTGATTTTTTTATAAATCAACCAATTGAAGTCCAATTAAGCTACTATTTGAAGCCACAATTAACTTAAATTGATCTCATCTTTACAAGCCAAAAGTATTTAACATCAACAATGGTTTGAATATTAATTTTTTTTTAAAATTTAACATTCTTAAATATAACTTGGAATCGTTAAATCACATATATACACTTTGATATTATTTGACCCAACAAATAGAATAATCCTCTCCAATTAACCCAAAGAGCATAAAAATGGCTCAAGACCTAAAAATCCTTATTTCCATATTCTTTTTTTTTTATTTTTTTTCAACTTTGCAATTTTTTTTTAAATATTGAATTTTCTAGTTTTTGATATTTTCTAATTTTTTTTTTAATTAAGACTCTTTTTGTTATTCTAAAAAAATTCTAAAATACAAGGGGCAAAAATGGTGTGTCTACACATATTATTAAGTACATTAGGTTAAATGATATAATAAAAATAAAATAAAACATAAAAAGAGAAGAAAAATCAAGTTTAAATCCTAAGGCATTTGATCAGCCTCCCCAAGACTAAGGGGTTAAGCCACCATTTGAGAGTTGCATGACTCCTAAGAAATAGTTGTCAATAACCCTTCAACCTTAAAGTGGCATACAAGATGTGATAAACATGGGTAGATCATAACCCATCACTACTATAGGTGACCACCTACCCATATTAGAAGATGGCTTAAACAACCTAAAGTGGTAGGTGGTTACTAACTACATGTGAAATTAAAAATAAGGAATTCTTAAAAAAAAAAAAAAAAAAGGTCTAATGGGACATAGTTAGAGCATGTGACTTATGTACAAGATAGCAAATTTTATTGGTTTTTCATTTTCTCTTTGTAGTTTTAGGGGTAGTAAATGGCCATAGTAGCTAATTAACACTAGTTAAACACCTACGGTTAGAGTGCAATTGACCACACTCTTGGAGGACTCTACAACTCTCCTAGGTGTTGGATGGCTCCTAACCTCAGGGTAGTCAACTATGTTTCCTTAAGTTCTAAACTTGCTCTTTTTCTTTTTCTTTTTTTGTTATATTATTTAATTAAAGATATTCAATAATATAATTTTATTAAATTAATTATTGTATATCAATGAAATGCCAACATGTGTTCACTAACTAAGAGTAGTAAATTAAGGATGAAATATAGATATGAAAAGTGTTTAAGACACAAGCACTAGTGGAGTGATAAAATGCTGAAAACATAGGTTTATAAATAATAGGAACAAAACGATGTGACTCTAAAAATTCTAAGGAATTGAACTTCAATATTTAGAAGATTCAAGTAAAATATGGATTTCTTCAGGAATGAAATGAACGGCTTTCATAAATCTTGCCACTAAATGGTAATATAGGATTCTTAAAAAAATTAGAATTTTAATGGTTTGAAAACTAAACTAATATCAATTAAAAATGATAACATTATGGAGCATCTCAAAATGACGTAATGGACAATAATAATAGTATTGGGAAGATGAAAGTTCTATAATATTAACTAATTTATGAAACTAGAATTGAAGGTACTATTAGACCCATAGCTAAACATTGTAACCTTCATATTATAAATCATATTACCTTTGTTATGGCTAAAATTTTTGTACTTACATAGATTATAATGGAAACTTACAATGAAGAAATAAATACATAGCAAGGACCTAGTGTCTAGATATTTTAACACGAAACACTAAAGGAGTAGCACTCATTTGAAAAAGGGCTAGCCTTGTTATAGCAGATAAGTGAAATGAAGGCAATAACTACACAAGACTTTTAGTTTGTTAACCTTTATGAGTTAATAGTAAGGTTAGATGCCAAGTATTTCACCATTAGTAGGAAGCAAAAGTTTGCAGTTTGTTTGTGATAAGTGTTTTCTTATCTTTTATGATGAGTAGATACTGTAATGCAATAATTAGCCACTAATTTTGGAGCTTAATTTTTAGATTGTAAATTTCATTACTTTTCTTATGACATTCCATGTGGTTTTAGTCCCATATGGATGGTGGGAGAGGATTTTCATTGGTTTATAATGCTAAGGTGAGAAATTTACATATCTTTCTTGAGCACCCCTACTGTACTAACTTCACCAAGAAAGAGGGATATATATGCACTATGCAGCATCTACTTTAAATTCTTTGAATTTTTACATAGAGTAGAGCATAAACCTAAAAGAGATCATGAGTGAAATATCATGATTGGGTCAATGAGGCTTGATCATGATTGGGCTTAATAATGGTTGTTATTTTGGCCTTAGGCAATAGAAATGATATCAAAGTTAACCTCCCACTAATAGGTAAATCATTTGAGGACTATTTTAACTTAGTTTAGAGAAAGGGTCTAAAGAACATAGAGGAGTATCACCATGATGTAACTCTTGGTGATAAGAATCGGGCTACCAAACCCCTATCATGAGCATAAGCTTGAGGACTAGGGAGCATGGCAAGGTGAATTCTTTCTTTATGCCCCATAATTGAAGAGTCCAAGCTACTGTTGTTTTCCGATTTGTTGTCCTGTCTGAGCCAAACTCTCATGTGCTTATCAATAGTCTCCAACTACTGACCTAAGGTATACTTAGATAATAGCTCGGCCTACTCAACCATCTACCCAACTGACTTGAATCCAAGATGCTCCCATTACGTTCGAGTTGAATTCACCCTAAAGGAGTTATTGGCTTAGCTCAATAATACTAGTGAGCAACAATGATGTTGACCATGCAAATTGTCTGTTTTTGCCAAAAACACGACCACTAGCCATCTGCCATGTATCTAAGTACCCCTATAATAGAATCTTCCATACAGAATGCCTACTTTGCTAAATTTTCATTTATGCCCTTCAAACATTCATTGTATAATACTTAATTTAGACATTACCCTTTTTAGTCTTTTTTATTTGTAATAGTTGCCCTAAAGTCTTAGTAATAAATACTCATTTTACATGTAGCCACAAGAGGATCATCATCATATATCTTCAATATAGAATATACTTCATTTCATTGGTGTAATATCTTAGGATTTCGAGCTGGTTCATTAACCCTAGGATTCGAGCCCCTAAATTTAGGACACCAAACTAAGTTATCAATTTTATTTCAAACTTTATAGTAAAGTTAGAAAAATTAGACGAAGTAATTCAAGTCAATTTCTCAAAATAAGCTATATTAAAATATTAATTTGAGAAAAAACATCAATTTATCTATAAAATCGATAATCGTAAAATTCAAGTTTTTAGATATAGAGAGATATTAGAGATAAGTTAATTAACTATCAAAAATAATAAATGAAGTTAAATTACACAAAATATATATGTATTTACATGTTATATGCATTATATGTATTAAATATATACATATCATAATAATAAATTATTAAAATAAGGGAAAATTAATAAAAAAAATTGAATGGGTGAGTTGCCAAATGATGTGTCAAGCTAGAATTAATTGCAAATGGTGACTCAACACTTGGTTAAGGAGAGAATGACACATGGCGCACAGGAAAATGTGAAATTTACATGTGTAATTTTACTTTTTTACATGAAAAAAATCCTAAAGCCTATAAATAGGGATCTGTACATCATTTAAAATATTTTAGCAACCTAAAAACATA
Source organism: Lumnitzera littorea (assembly GCA_024138015.1). Lineage (NCBI taxonomy): Eukaryota > Viridiplantae > Streptophyta > Magnoliopsida > Myrtales > Combretaceae > Lumnitzera > Lumnitzera littorea. Next base: position 47,434,587 of record JAMXBB010000003.1, read on the forward strand.
AGAACATAATTTTAGAAAATTGGAAAAATTAGAAAAAAATAAAATAAAAATAGAACAAGAAATAGGGTTAGAATTGGGTTAGTGTGGTTCGTATACCAAACCACAACCTGAGTTAAAGTGGCTTAAAGGTCCAATAGAGGGTAGCCTAAGGAGGCTTTTCGAAAAGTTGTGGTGGTCAGGTGGTGGTCGAAGGCGATCGGTTCAGATGAACCAATTTTTCGCCCGTAATTTGTTTAATTTACTAAAAATATCAAATGTTATCCATTAATTATGAAATTTGGTTTTCTAGAATTATTTTAAGTGTAAGTTAAAGTAGTAATTTTATTTTAATTAAATAATTAGTGGAAATATGTGTTGATTAAGAAAATGCCCTATTTGGGCAAAAATTGAATGAATTTTTATAAATATTAGATGATGTTGTTTTAAGCTCAATTTTTGTATATAATAAACCTAATATATATGCTTAATTGTGGTAACAATAATTTTAGAAACTAAGCATGTTTAATATTTTTTATAATTATTTTGAATAAATTTTCCAATTTTATCAAATTGTTGAAATTATTAGTTTTTGATGAAATTAATGAATGAGCCTTACATGTTTAGACTTTTGGATGTTTATAATGATATTTAGAATATTTAATTTTTATCTCACACATAAATTTGTTTATTTTCCCTAATTCTCTATTATGTCAAGCTAAAATCACTATTTTTGTAAAATTAGATAATAGCCAATTTAGTGTAATTCATGGTCAATAATTAAACTAAATATTTTTGTAAGTTTACAAATTTTTTGTGAAATTAATCGGGCTCGTATACTATTTATTACGTATTTTCCTAATATAAACTTATATATTGGCTTAATATGTAATGGAGTAATTAGTATTAGTAAGACACTTATCAAATTATGTAAAATGAACACTTTAGGGTATAATAAGTGTTGCTAGACAAGTTTGGAAGGTATACTTTTTAGGGTTTTCAGTTTGGTACTAAAGCTTACTCAAGTCAATTTTGAAGTTAGGTAGCATATGGTCAAGTTGTAATACAAAACGGTATTTTTGGGTTTTTGAAAGTATTGGTCAATCTTGTTTCTTAATATATATTAATAGTACTCAAAATAATGATCGTGATGATATAAAGTTTACTTAAATTGGATTAGAAGTTAGTAAGATATGATCAAATGAAGTTTAAAACGTAGAAATGAAAACTTATAACAGATTGGGTTCAACCCATACTTAATTTGAAAACTGTGTTATATTTTCATAGGTGTGATAAGTAAGGAAGGACTACGTAGTAGAGTTTAGGATTCTACGCTATTATTAAGTCTAGGTAAGTGGATCTAACATATGTCTGGAGTAGATATATTGCTACTCATAACATTGTGTGTTGTTTGATACTGTGTTGATTGAATATGAGTATATCTTAGGTGAATTGATATGCTACTATGGTGAATGCTAATGTAGTGATTATGAATGGTAGTAACTGCACCTTGATTGAATTGTTATGTTACTATGTTGGGTTATGAATTATGTTTACAAATGATTGTGCTAACCAAGGAAGTTAAGTGATTGCTGACTCAATCTTTTGGGTATTCACCTAAGTGAACTCTAAGTAAGATACTAGAATTTTGCTAGGGAGAGTTCAAAAACCAAAATCAGATCATTGGGTTGAATAAAACTTAAAGATTGATTGTGTTGATTGATATTCTTGAGTTGCTATTGCATATCATGGCATGTCATGGTACAATATGGCATAAAAGTGGACCTACGAGTCAAAAATTTTAGAGTAAGGCTTTCGAGTGATCATGGAAAGAATATGGCTTTATGAACTCAGTTTTTGGAAGTATATAGATTCCATTGCCTGAACATTGTGACTATTTTGATAGTCAAATTTGGTAGACTATAGTGTGTAGTCTAATTTGGTAGTTTTGCCACTTTGATTTGGTAGACAGTATGTGATCTAATTTGGCAGTGTTGCCACTTTGATATGGTGAACTACAGTATGTAGTCTAATTTTGTAAATTTAGGGGTCCTACTCCTAAGCAACTCTTTGTTGCTCATTTTTCAAAATGGTAGACTACAGTGTATAGTTTGATTTGGGGGTGGGGTGGTGGTGTATCATACTCCTAGGCGACTCCTTATTGCCCCAGCTTCCTAGACGTTGTATCTAGATGCTCGGCTATGTCGACTAACCGAAAGAAGTTTAGAGGGCATAGGATATCGGTACCTATGCATGCCATATGCATGAGCATAGCATACTACACTACTAATAGTAAATGCTTAGTTGGGCGAATGCATATGTGAAGTTGAACCTATAGGTTATGATTGAGATGTTTTAGTTGTGATATGCTATATTGTCTTTCATATTGTCTATATTATGTTGGCTGTTATCCACTCTCACTCAACTTCAGTAGCTAAGGGGATAAAATGTTTTATCATCAAGTTAATTGTATCGTGAAGGGCCTAACTCTAAGAGGGGATATATATACTGAGAGCATAAGTCGAAGTCAACAACTTTCGTATGGAGCTTATACTAAGTCAAGGATCCTATTACTGTGAATATAATAAAGGAAAAAGCTGGTTCATGTTTTGATGTAAATATTATATTGTACACATAAGTTGTAACAAGGAATCTCGCTGAACTTCGATGTAACAACCCCTTTATCATGTAAACAATGTTGTCTTTTGATGAACGAGTAGGTTGAGCTAAGTTTTCAATAGGTATTCTTGTGTGATGGTGCATCTCGTGCTATATTGAGATATGACAATTAGCATCCTCTTTGCTTACTTGATTCACTCTTATCCTAACCCTTAAGTAAGGTTAGGTGGTGAGTACCCTCGTAGAGTTAGCTCATGCATCATATCGAGTTCACTTTGTGAGTCCTCGATAGTTTCTTGGTATGTCATATCCTCAAAACTGATCATGGTTCCACTTGTTAGTTCTTTTATTTTCCCAATTCCACCCTCCTTTTTCAAGCTTTCTACAAGCTCCAACCTACATTGATATGCCTGCCTTGTTTATTCTTAGCATAGATCGTATCATCTTGGTATTAAAGCGAAAGTTCATTTAGGTAAGTTGTTCTTTAATTGTGATTGTTACTGTGTGGTGTGTAGTACTACTATTAAGTGTGTTATGAATGCAAGAAGGATTAGATCGAGTGTTTTGAAGAGTATTTGAAGTTTTGTTATTGTTGTGAGACCTTTGTTGCAAAGTACTCTATTTTGTTTCAAGCATACTAAAACAAAGCAAGTTTCAACTAAGTTATTGTTCTTCAGAGTAGTTGTTGTGTTCACAATTAATTTGAACTTTCATGTAGAGAAGTGTATGTGTATGTAAGTTATTTAGCTTATAAGGTAATATCTACTATTACTTAGATTTTAAGTTTGTCCCTATGATTAGTTTAGTGAATGACGGATTCAAGTGTCAACACTGGTATTGGGGATGATAATAGCAGTGTTGTCTATAGTAGATGACAACCCCTAAACACCTTTAGAAGTGCAAATGAATGGCTCGATGAAATGACCAACTTAATAGTCGATTTAACTAGGGCCATTCATGTACTAGCCTTTTGACCTACTAAAGTTGCACATAATACCCCCTAAGCTACCTAACCTGCTAAAGGTCAAAACTTAGCTTAAAAAATTTGAGGCAGAGGAGACAAAGGACATGTGCAAAGAAGAATTGACTTAGGTGATATGGATGAGGAAGGAGAAGAACATGAACTATCAACCATGTGAAGCTTCAGATTCTATGCTTCAATGATTCTAAAGATGCTGATGACTAGATTGGAAAGAAAATGTAGATCGTGTTTTTGAGTGTTACTAGTATGAAGACCATGAAAAGGTGAAGGTTATTGTTGTAAATTTCTTAAGGTATGTTACATTATGGTGGAAGAACTTCCAGACCATGAGTAAGCAAGAAGGATATAGAGAAGTCAGCACATGGCCTAAGATGACAAGAATCCTCAGAAATAGATTTGTGCCAAATACATACCTATAGGATACTTTTGCTAAACTCCAAGAGCTACGATAAGGAAGCCGAACTATTGATCAGTATGTTTAAGAATTTTAAATGCTTACGATCTGATGTGAAGTGGATGAACCATCAACCTAAACAATATCCAAATTTCATACTGGGTTGAGAAGCAACATCCGAGATATCATAGAACTTCAACAGTTTTCTACATTGGACAAAAATATAAGAACAGCCCATCATATAGAAAGATAGAGGAGGAATAGATTGAGTCAACATGTTAATCAAGCCAACTAGCTTAAGGAAGTTACTAAGCTCAGCAAAGTGCTAAGCTGAGTAGAAGAACAGATGTCAAAGCTAAACAAAAAAGCCTACTTGTTGATGGTGAAGTTTAGCTAAGAACTTATGAGAAGGGATAAAGATCTCGAAGGAAGATGAGGTAGATTAAATGCTTTAAGTGCCAAGGATTTGGGCACATGGCTGCCCAATGTTTGAAAAGGAGAGTTATGATTATCAAGGGAAATGTCCCGATACTTGACGTAGATAGCACTGATGAGGAGCTTGAAGAGGAGGTTACTCTTGAAGAAAATAGCACCCAAGAAAATGAACTTATTAAAGAGGATGTGTTTGCTAAAGACCTAGACAAGTTGAACCTAATTGTTCGATGTACCATGAGTTTTGGACCCTCTACCAAGGAGGAGTAGAAAGAGAACTTGTTTCACATTACTTGCAAAGTGGATGAGCAAGTTTGTGCACTCATAGTAGATAGTGGTAGTTGCACCAATCTATCATCTGTTAAGCTGGTTAAGAAACTCAAATTGCTTACTATCTCATACTAAAGGCCATATGAATTGTATTTACTAAATGAGAAGGGAGTGTTATATGTCACTCAACAAGTACTACTGCAATCTCCATTATGAACTATTTTGATGAAATTCTTTATGATGTACTACCTATGTTTACGTCTCATGTATTGATAGGTTAACCTTGGATTTTTAATTGAAGGGTTATTCATGATAGGTTTAGGAACACATATGAGTTTGAGAAAGATCACCTTAAACCTTATGATACTGAGCAAAGTTAGCAAATTACAAGCCAAACTTGCTTAAGGGTTAAAGAAGACCTTGATTCTAAGCCGTGTTAAGCTTTAAGAAGCTATTAGGGCTGACACATCGACCTTCTTGTAGATTAAGCGATTATTAGAGTTGAGGGAATAAGTTGAAGTACCCCCAAAGATCAAAGAGCTATTGAATGAGTATTTTGATCTATTTCCAAAACATTTACTAAAAGGGTTACCCCCTTTCTAAGGTATAGCACTGCATTGACTTAATACCCATTACTGTACTTCTAAAAAAGCTAGCTTATTTGATGAATCTCAAATAAGCTATCAAGCTCTAAAGATAAGTCAATGAATTGCTAGAAAAAGGGATACATAAGAGAAAGTCTTAGTCCTTATGTTGTACATACATTGCTTGTATCAAAAAAGGATGGCACTTGGAGAATGCGTATAGATAATAGACTTGATAGGAACTAGACCACCGGACCCTTGACCTACACCTGAGCCTAAGGGCTAGAAAGCATGGCCAAGCAAATTCTTTCCTTAAGACCTAGCATCGAGGAGTCCATGTTACTATAATATACCAACTTGTTGCCTTGACTAAGCTGAACCCTCTTGTACTCATCATTCGTCTCTAACTGCCGACTTAAATTGCACTTGAAAATCAACTTAGCTCATTTGACCATCAGCTTAGTAGACTTGAATCCAAGCCATACTGAAAGTGTTTGAAGTGAAATCACCCCAGAAGAATTATCTGTCTAGCTTGGCATAGCCGACCTATCGCCCCTACTTGACACCTCGTCTCGGTAGAAACTAAGCTGATCGTATAGAATTTTCTTTTCTACTAAAAAACCATCTACCCACAATGAGCTACGTGTTCGAGCAACCATATGAGAGAATCCTTTGTACAAGATGCTCTTTTTGTTGTATTTTTAATTGTACCCTTATTATTCCTTATACGTCACTTCTTTTAGATAATACCCCTTTTAGTCTTTTCCATTTTAAGGTAGGCTTCCTTAGTTTTCCGAATATAAATACCCACTATACGTATAGCCGAAATCATCTTATCATCATCATCATTAATATACTGAATATATTTCATTGTGAACATTGCTTACGTTAGCTTATTTGCTTACTTTACTTTTATCCTAACCCTTAAGCAAGGCTAGGTGGCGAGTAACCTCAATGGACCACCTTATACGTCATATCGAGTTATGCCGTAAGTTCTCGAAAGTTCCATTAGTTTGTCATATCTTGTGGAACTATTCATAGGTTTGCTTATGTTTTACTTTTCCTATTGTTTTCATATCTTTCCATCACCTTTTTTTAGCTTTCCATAAGCTTGGACCCACTCTAGCAACTAGCCTTATCTTTTCTTGACTATAGTTTCACATCATCTTAGTATCAAAGTAGAGGTTTCATTTAGGTGAGTTGTAATTAGATCTTTGTGATGTAATATTCGCGAGATTCACTAAAGTGTTCAAGTAAAAGAGTTTAGTGGTTTGTTTTCCTATATACTCTGTTTTGCCCTATTTCAAATATTTGAGAACAGAGTAAGTTTCTACTGAATTTATTATTCATCGTTATAGTTGCTATGTTTACGAGTTAACTAGACATTTATGTAGAGAGTGTAGGTGTTGATTAGTTTAAAAGGATAGTGTCAGTTGTATCTTAGAATTCAAAGTTTGAAACCAAATTTATCAAAGAAAATGATTAACCTGAATGTTAATGTTAGTATTGGAGATGACAATAGTGGCCTTGTTTACCATAGCCGATAACCTTAGAGTACCCCTAAGAGTATGGATGAAAGACTTAATGAGGTAGCCAACCTCTTAGTTGATTTAACTAGAGCTCTTCATGCGCTGGCCTATTAAACTGTTGAGGTTGTATAGATTACCTCATAAGTTACTTAACTTATTAGGGGATAAAACTAGCTTAATAAGTTTAAGGTAGAGGAGTAGGAGGATGGGTATGATGAAGGACTAATTTAGGTAATATGGATGATGGCAAAGAAGAAGAATACGAAGAAGAAGAGCGAGCTACACCACCACGAGCTACCAATAATGTGAAGCTTTAAATTTCGAGCTTCAATGATTTTGGGAGTTTAGATGATTATTTGAATTGGGAGGAGAAAGTTGAGCTTATCTTTAATTATTATCAGTATGAAGATAAAGAGAAGGTAAGGAATGCTACTGTTGAGTTCTTAGGGCATGTTGCAATGTAGTAGAAGAACTTCCAACTTATGACGAGACGAGAAGGATTAAGGCAAGTTAATCCTTAGCTTAAGATGAAGAGGATCCTTAGAAATAGGTTTGTACCAAACACTTATTTGTAGGATGCTTTTGCTCAACTTCAAAAGCTAAGGCAAGAAGGCTGAATTGTTGATGAGTATATTCAAGAGTTCTAAATGCTTATGATCCGATGTAAAGTAGATGAGCCATGAGCCTGAAGTATCGAGATTTCTTACTGGATTAAGAAATGACATCCGAGATATTGTAGAGCTTCAATAGTTTACTACAATGGATGAGGCTATCCAAATAGCCCAGTGAGTGGAGAGGCAAAGAAGGAGTAGAATATCGACTCAACCCCCGTTAGGTCGACCTGCCTAGGGAAGTTACCAAGCTTAGTAAAGTACCAAGCTAACCAAAGGTAGATGTCAAAGCTAAATAAAAGGGCCGACTTGATGATGACGTGCCAATAAGAACATATTAGAATGGACAAGGATCTGGAAGGATGACTAGTTAGATAAAGTGCTTTAAGTGCTATGGATTTGGGCACATGGTTGCTTAATGTTTGAACTGAAGCACCATGATCACTAAGAGAGATGTCTTGAAGATCGAAGTAGATAGCATAGTTAAGGAACTTAAGGAGGAGAAAGAAGTGGAAGATGAGATTGATGTTAATGCTAACCTAATTGAGGAAGATGTGTTTATAGAGGACCTAGATAAGTTGATTCCAACTGTCTAACATATATTGAGCTTATAACCTTCTACTAAGAAGGTGCAAAGGGAGAACTTATTCCACATCACCTGTAAAGTAAATGATTAGGTGTGTGTACTCATAGTGGACAATTGAAGCTGTACTAATGTGGCATCCACCAACTTAGTTAAGAAGCTTAAATCATTGACCACTTTACATCCGAAGTCGTATAAATTACATTAGTTTAACGAAAGAGAGCACTACATGTCACTTAGTAAGTGCTGCTACCAATCTCAATGGGAAACTATTCCAACAAAATTCTTTGTGACGTGCTACCCATGTGTGCATCACATGTGCCATTAGGCTGACCATAGCTTTTCAATTGAAAGGTTATTCATGACAACTGCAAGAATATGTATGTGTTTGAGAAGGATGGGAGGAAGATTACGTTAAACCCTATGCCATTGAGTAGAGTCAAACTTAGAGAAGCCATCAAGGCCAATGTGCCAAATTTTTTGTTATTCAAACAATTGCTAAAATTGAATGAAGAGGGTAAACGACCCTTAGAGGCTAAAGAACTACTAGAAGAGTATACCGACCTATTCTTAAAACAGTTGCTTGAGGGATTACCCTCTTTTAGGGGCATTGAGCATTGCATTGACTTAATACCTAATGTTGCTCTATCGAACAAACCAGCTTATTGGATGAACCCTAAACAAGCTATTGAACTTCAAAGACAAGTTAATAAACTGCTAAAGAAAGGATATGTGAAGGAAAGTTTAAGCCCCTATATTGTACCTACGTCACTTGTGCCAAAGAAAGATGGAACTTGGTGTATATGCGTAGATAGTAGAGTTATCAACAAGATTATAATCAAGTACTGATAACCCATCCCAAGGTTAGATGATATGTTAGATGAATAGAGTAGTGCAAGAGTGTTTAGCAAAATAGACCTGAAATCGAGATACCATTAGATTTGAATGAGATAAGGAGATGAATGGAAGACTGCTTTCAAGACCCAACATGGCTTGTACAAGTGGATGGTCATGCCTTTCGAGATATCAATTGCTCCAAGCACTTTCATAGGGCTAATGAATCATGTTTTGAGATATCTAATTGGGAAATTTGTCGTTGTCTACTTCAATGACATCCTTCTCTGTAATACTGACCTAGCAATGCATACTGACTACCTCTGTACTGTTTTTTATGTCCTTTGAGCAAAGAGATTATTCAAAAACTTAAAGAAATGTTGTTTCTATTAGGAGGAAGTGATCTTCTTAAGCTATGTGGTTAGTGGAAGAAGATTGAGAGTGGATGAAGAAAAGGTATGAGCTATTATCAAGTAGCCGACCCCAACTTCTTGTGCCTAGGTGAGAAGTTTTCATAGATTGGCATCATTTTACCAATGCTTTATCTAAGGATTTAGTACCATTATAGCGCCTCTAACTAAACTTATGAAGAAGAATGTGGAGTTTAAGAAGGGAGAGAAAGGGGAGAGGATCTTTGCCAAAGTGACAACAAGGTTGACCTCTATCCTAATCTTGGCTCTACTAGGATTTGAAAGAGTATTTAAGCTTGAATACAATGTGCTAAGTGTCGACATCAAAGCTGTGCTGATGCAAGAAGGCCGAGCTATCACTTATCATAATGAGAAACTCAAGGGAGCACAATTGAATTATTATGTGTATGACAAAGAGCTTTTAACCTTGATCTAAGCTCTTCACGTATGGCAACATTATCTTCTACCAAAAGAGTTTATCATATACATGAATCATGAGTCCTTAAGGTATTTGTACAGTTAATCCAAACTTTTTAAACACTAAGCCCAATAGATTGAGTTCTTGGAGGGATTTAACTTTGTTATTAAGTACAAATAAGGCAAGAACAATGTAGTTACTGATGCCTTTTTAAGAAGACATGTTCTTCTCATCAAGTTGCAGACTAGATTGTTAAGTTTTGCTAACATAAAAGGGCAATATCAACATGATCCTCATTTTAGCCTTATTATATCAGAATTGTAGAGAAGGAAGAGCAGTAGATGAGTATCGTGTAGAGGATGGTTATTTGTTCAAAGGTGGCAAGTTGTATGTGTCAACCTATTTGATGAGAGATCTGTTAGTGAGAGAAGCCCATAATGGAGGACTCTATAGACACTTTGGAGAGCAAAGAATGTATGAGCTGTTGAATGATAGATTCTTCTAGCCTAGAATGAAGCGTGACATGCATCTTATGATTAAAAGATGCAACATTTATAAGAAAGCAAAGAGCTGAGCAAAGTAGGGGAAAGCAATACCTCTGCCTATTTCGACCAAACTATGGGTTAACCTAAGTATAGGCTTTGTCTTCAAATTACCTTATATTACCCAAAGCAAAGATTTTGTCATGTTTATCATGGATAGGTTCAGCAAAATGGCACATTTAGTGCCCTATAATAAAACTAACAATGCTTTGACTATTACTTCTTTCTTTTTGTAAGAAGTAGTTAACTTACATAGAGTACCAAGCATTATGTTATCAAACCAAGACCTAATAGGTTAACTGCACCTGAGGTAGTTAACCTTGGCTACTTAGTCTTGGTTTGATAACATAATCCTTAGTACTCTATGCAAGCTAACTACTTCCAGTTGTCGAAGATTATGCAAGGATTATGTAAGTTGACTACTACCAGTTTATACTGAGTAGCATAAACCAAGACCTAATTATCGAGTCACCTACCAAGGTTAACTACCTCATCCAATTGATCTATCAACGAGTCACCTAACAAATTAATTGAGTAGCCATACAACTAACGTAGAAGAGTAAAGGAAGGAAGACCAAGTAGTTTCAGCTTGGAGACAACGTGTGGTTGCAGCCATAAAACTAATGGAGAAGAGCAAAGGAAGGAAGACCAAGTAGTTTCAGCCTGGAGACAATGTGTGGTTGCAGCCATAAAACTAATGGAGAAGAGCAAAGGAAGGAAGACCAAGTAGTTTCAGCCTGGAGACAACGTGTAGTTGCACTTGAGTAAGGAAAGATTCCCTAATAAGCGGAAGAAAAACTATCAAAATACTCCAAAAGATTAATGATAATGCATATTAACTTAAGCTTCTAAAAGCCTTCAGAGTGTCAATCATGTTTAATGTTGCCGACCTTAGCCTTTACTGACCCAAGGGTAGCTTAGATAAGGACCAACTGGATTTGACGTCAAATCCTTATCAGCCCAATGGGGATGATAGGAATCAGACCACTAAACACTTACCCCATACTTGTGCTAGAGGGCTGGAAAGTATGGCCAGGCAAATTCTTTCCTTAAGACTTACCACTGAAGAGTTCGAGCTACTGCAATTTGCCAATTTGCTACCTTAGCTAAACCAAACCCTCTCATACTCATCATTCATTTCCAACTATCAACTTGAACTACATATGAATGTTAGCTCGACTCATCCGACCATCAACTCAATCGATCTAAATCCAAGTCATACTGAAAGTGTCCGAGGTATATTGGCCTTGAAAGAATTATCTACTAAGCTAAGTAAGGCTGACCTACCACCCTTACTCGGCACCTCAACTTGATAGAAACCAAGCTAATGGTACAAATTTTCTTTTTGCTACTAGAAAACTATCCACCCACAATGAGCCACATGTTTGAGCAACCATGTGATAGAATTCTCCATACAAGATGCTCATTTTATTGTATTTTCAATTGTACTCTTATTATTCCTTATATGTTACTTCTTTTCGATAATACCCTTTCTTATCTTTTCTATTTTTAGGTTAGTTGCCCTATTTTTTTGGGTATAAATACCTACTATACATGTAGCTACAATCATCTTATCATCATCATCAATATATTGAATATACTTCTTTGTGAACATTGCTCTTGTTAGCATGTTTACTTACCTTACTCTTATCCTAATCGATCAGCAAGGCTAGGTGGTAAGTAATCTCAGTAGACCACCTTATGCATGATATTGAGTTATGTTGTAAGTCCTTAGAAGTTTCATTGGTGTATCATATCCTATGGAACTATTTATGGGCTTGCTTATGTTTTACTTTTCCTATTGTTTTTGCACCTTTCCATCACCTTTTTTAAGCTTTCCACATGCTCAGACCTACCTCAGTAACTAGCCTTGTCTGTTCTTAGCTACAATTCCACATCAAGGGTTATGAATATGATCACAATCAAGCATAAGTACCCCATTCCAAGGCTAGACGATATGTTAGATGAATTGAGTGGTGTGAGCGTATTGAGTAAGATCAACTTGAAATCAAGTTACTACCAGATTTGAATAAGGCCAAGAGATGAAAGGAAAACTGCCTTTAAGTCTCGACATGGCGTATACAAGTGGATGGTCATGCTATATAGGCTATCAAAACGCCCTTAGCACCTTTATGCGATTGATGAACCATCTTCTAAGAGACCTAATCAAAAGATGTGTAATTCCTTCGACAACATTTTGTCTACAGTATCAACCTAAAAAGTCATGTTAACTACCCTCGAGCTGTTTTCGATATCCTCCAAGTAGAAAAGTTGTTCGAAAACTTGAAGAACTCATGTTTTTTCCAAGAAGAGGTGATATTCCTAAGCTACATGGTTAGTGGAGGAGGATTAAGGGTTAATGAAGAGAAATTTTGGGCCATTATTAACTAGTCGACCCTATCTTCATGTGCTAAGGTGAAAAGTTTACATGGATTTGCTTCCTTCTATAGTTGCTTTATCCAAGGATTCAATTATATAGTTGTACCCTTGATTGAACTAACAGAAAAGAACATAGAGTTTAAGTAAGGAGAAAAAGAGGAGAGAAGCTTTGTTGAGGTGAAGGAAAGATTGACCTATGCCCTAATCATAGCTTTACTAGATTTTGTGAAACTGTTTAAGCTTAAATGCCATGCATTAAGTGTTGGCATTGGGGCTATGTTGATGCAAGAAAGCTGACCTATTACTTATCACAATGAGAAGCTAAGAGGAACACAACTAAACTATTTTATATACGATAAGGTACTCTTGGCGTTGATCCAAGCTCTTCGTATATGGCAACATTATCTTCTATAGAAGGAATTTATTATATATACATCATGAATCCTTGAGGTACTTGTGGAGCCAATCAAAGCTTCCTAAATGCCAAGCTCAATGATTGAATTTCTCAAAGGATTTATTTTTGTTGAAAAAGACAAGTAAAGCAAGGGTAACATAGTTGCTAATGCCTTGTTGAGGAGACATATTTTGCTTACCAAATTGTAAACCTGACCATTAGGTTTTATGATAATTAAAGAATAATATCCACATGATTCTCACTTTGGTCTGATATATAGATGTTGTAAAGAGGGGAGAATAGTAGATGAATACCATGTGGAAGATGGTTATTTATTTTGAGGTCGTAAATTGTATGTACCGATCTATTCATTAAGGGAGCTAATGGTGAAAAAAGCACATAGTAGAGGACTCTCTAGAAACTTTAGAGAAAGAAGGATATATGAACTACTGAATGGCAATTTCTTCTAGCCTGAGATGCGCACCTTATGATTGAAGGTTATGCTGCTTACAAAATGGCTAAGAGCCAAGCTAAACAAGGGAGAGTAATGCCTCTACCTATCCTGACTAAACCATGGGCTGACCTGAGCATGGATTTTGTCCTTGACTTACCCTAAGCCACCTGAGGAAAAAACTTTGTTATGATCATCGTGGACAAATTCAATAAGATGATGCACTTTGTGCCCTACACCAAAACTAAAAATGCTTTGGATATTGCTTCTTTGTTTTTGCAAGAAATTGTTCACTTGCATGGAGTCCTAAGGAGTATGGTGTCAAACCACCATCCAAAATTCATAAGCCATTTTTGTCGTACTCTTTAGCATCGAATGGGAACCAAACTACTATCTAGCACTTCTTACCATTTCTAAACTGACAGTCAAATAGAAGTTGTCAACTATACCTTAGGGTCACTACTCTAAGTTACAGTGGGAAAGAACTTAGCCAACTGGGATGTTTGCTTCCCTATGGTAAAGTTTGCTTACAACGAAACTATATAAGCCACCACTGGTCATACCTCATTTGAGGGCATCTATAGTTTCAACCCTAAGCTCCCCCTTAATGAAACCCCAATGCCCTTTACTAACTAAGAAGATCTAAAAGTAAGAATCGAAGCTCAATCCCTTTAACAAATTTACCAGTAAGTCACCCAACACATTGATTGAGCTAACAGGAAGCTAAGAGAGAAAAGCAAATGAAAGAAGACCAAGTAGCTTCAGTTTAGTGACCAAGTGTAGCTATACTCAAGTAAGGAAAGATTTCCTAACAAGACGAAGAACAAGCTATCCACTAAAGTTGAAGGACCATTCAGGATACTCCAGAGGATAAAAGATAATGCGTGCCAATTAGAGCTACTAAACGACTTTGTGGTGCCTAACGTGTTTAATATTGTTGACCTTAGCCCTTACTAACTTAAGGAAGGATTAGATGAGGATCAGCTGAATTTGATCCTAAATCCCAACTAACCTAAATCAAGCCATCAAACCATTGAAGCGAGCCCGAGCCCGAGGACTAGAGAACATAGCAATGCGAATTCTTTCTTTATGCCCTATTACTTAAGAGTCTAATTTGCTACTATTTATCAATCTGCCACCCTATTTGAGCTGTGCTGTCTTGTACTTGTCAATAGTGTCTAACTACTGAGAAGAGGTACACTAGGAGAACAACTTAAGCTACTCAACCATCTACCCAACCGACTTGAATCCAAGTTGCTCCCATCATGTTTGAGCTAAATTTACCCTAAAAGAGTTATCAACTCAACTCAGCAACACTAGCTAACAATAACTATGCTGACCTAAAAATTGTCTATTTTCACTAAAAACATGACCATTAGCCATCTACTATGTATCTAAGCACCCCTGCGATAGAATCTTCCATATAGAAAGCCTACTTTGTTGAATTTTCATTTATTCCCTTCAAACATTCCTTATGTAATACTTATTTTATAGATTACCCTTTTTAGTCTTTTCCATTTGTAGCAATTGCCTAAATTTTTAGGTATAAGTACCTACTATACATGTAACCACAGGAGGATCATCATTACATACCATTAATACGGGTTATACTTCATTTTGTGGGCATACTCTTTGCTTACTTGATTCACTCTAATCCTAACTCTTAAGTAAGGCTAAGTGGCGAGTATCCTTGTAGAGTTAGCTTGTGCATCATATCGAGTTCACTTTGTGAGTCCTAGATAGTTCCTTGGTGCATCATATCCTTAGAACTAATCATGGTTCTGCCTATTGGTTCTTTTAATTTTTCAATTCCCCCCTCGTTTTTCAAACTTTCTATAAGCTCGAACCCACCTTGATACGCTTACCTTATTTGCTATTGGCATGATTGTATTAAATGGCATGCTTCTAGGATAATCTATAAGTTAAGGGTGGTATAGATAAACCAAATTGTACCCCAAAAAGAGGGCATTAGGTCTAATCATAAGATTTTGCAACAAAGACGCAACATGTTTAAGGAAAGGAGATTGTGATACCCCATCTAAATGTAGTCTCACATGGATTATGGGAATGGAGTTGTATTGGTTTATAAAGCTAAGGTGGTAAATGTTATATTAACAATAGTTAGAAACTTTTGGGTCAAGCAGTTAAAATAGGCCTATTAGTATTTGTTAGTATGGCTATTGGCTACATTTGATCTAAGGCATTACATTTTCATTTTAAGTAGGTCATGAGAAAAGCTATAGTCATTCACAATCTAGTTGTTATTGATGAATATTGACCCAATAAAATAACGGAGGATCAAGAGAATAATAAATAGTGGTCTCCCAACCTCTCATGAAATTCAACATCCAAATATGTTTATAATAAATTCAAAAGGTTTTGGATGTTTAGCTCATATAAGTTGCTTCATCGTTTAATGATTAACTTTGATCCAAAACAACCATCACTATTTGTTATCATCTTAATTTCGTTGGTATAGATTTTGCCTTGGGATTAAGAGATGGGCCTAAATCTATAAGAGAGAATATGGTTAGTAAGTGCTAGAGGATTGTTTAGCGTAGCCACTCAAATGCTTAAATCAACAAATATGTAGAATTAAGGGGAAAGCAAGTGTAAGATGGCTTGTATACATGCACATACATGTGTTTTTACCTCTTGCATTTGTCCTTATTCATAGGCTTTACAGAGTGAATCTTGTATAGATTTTTATGTTGCCCAAATAGCCAAGTATATCTTTCAAAAAGATATGATCCTAAATAAGCAAGTGATGGGGCCATGGGGTTCCTTAGTTTCTAAGGTCTAAGCCTCTTAGATGGACTACCAAGGACCAAGGTCATCCATGACATAAACACCATGGGTCTAAATACGGTATGTGGATCAAGGTCTCAACCTAATCAAGTTGAGATCTAGGGTTAACCAAGGTTGATATGATTGTGACCATTCTTTATGGGTTAGGAATTGGGTTGCTTAAGATTGGTCATGGGCTAAGCTTATTGGGTCTTTGGTTCGTAGACGTCAAAATGGGCCTTGGGGTCCATGGTCAAAAATTGCCCATGAATATAGTTATTAAAGTCATACAAAATGTAGAATCTCAACAATATCCTAAGCACTTGATAATATGATATATATTTTTAAAAACAGTTTTAAATACAAGCTTAAAGTGTGCTAAGAAAAGATTGGCATGTACGTGCATATACATATATATATGGTATTTCATAAAACTCCATAAGTTATTCCTAAATAATTGATTTTCAAATTAGATGTAAATGGGAAAATCAATAAATATAACCTACCCACAATCTCTACCTCATTCCCCCTAAAAAAGCAAGGGGGCAAGCTAGAAGGAGAGGAAAAAATTGTATCTAATGTATCTTAAGACCCAACCACAAACATGAAAAAATTTATTTTTTCCGTAAAATGTTTGAACAAAAATTTAATGTAAATATTATATTATGATTAACAATTAATGATAATGTTTCATAATGCATGCAAATTAGGCCAGTGTGAAAACAATAATTTGAATTCTTGTTTCACCTACTTCCTATCTCTTTCAACCTCCACTAGTACAGTTCAACAAGATGTTTCTTTCGTACGATGGAGGCAAACAAACAGATAATTTGCTCAAGGGTAACAGAACTTAGTATAATATTTCCAATAACAAACGGGCAAGTTGGTGGGGACAAATTTTAAATCTCTATTGGTTTTAAGTAGAGGCACCACGCTACATGTTAATATCGCTAAATGGAATATGACTACAATAAAATCTCTATTCACGAGTAATAGAGTTGATAAGTAATGGGTTATTGTGCTATTTTATTAAATCAAAATTTATTGAAATATGAAAATGCATTCAATAACTATAAAATGAAATGAGAGATTATCTTGTTAAAATAAATCCATTGCATGTCATATATAAAAGTATTAGCAGACAACGCATACGTTATGTGTTTGCAAATTTGATGAGATTTTATGCGCCAAATGTTAATTGTATATGCAAATATATAGTTAACTAAATGTAAGAAAAAAAAGTAAAAAAAAAAAAAATTAACATAATAGTTGTTGAAAGGACAATAAACTTATAGGTGACATAATAGTTTGCCCATTTTATCATTTTTATTATACTTGTAATGTTCATTTATAGAAGGAACTACAATCAAACACTTCACTTATATGCCTTTAATTATTTTTTTGAGGCATATATAAGGTTTTGCCATGAAGGGAATATGTGATTTCTATTATTATCCTTATCTATTTTTAATTGAGTTTGCCAAAACTAAAATATTCAAATGAATGAATATTAATGCCAATATCATCACATAATCAAGTTGCATCTCATAATAAGGATTAGACATATATAGCAAAGGAAAAAAGTTAGACAAAAAATTAGTAAAAGATATTAAAATTTTGAATTGCATAAATATGTTCTTTTTAAAAAATGGTCAAGAATAAAAATGCTAATAAAATTTCATCTATTATTTTATTGTAAAACTTGTACATATTAATATACATTATAATAGCTCCTAAATAATAGCATGGAGTACATGAGTGGAATGGGGGAGTAAGTAATGAATCAACTGACAAATAACTAAAAAATAACATCATATGTAGGAAAGTGAATATGACACAAATAAATTACATCATATTTAAGAGACAAGTATGTGGTTTTCTTTTTTCTTTCTACCATAAATGGATTTAATTAATTTCACAATTATGTTGAAATGGTAAAGGAATGCACAATTTAAACAATGCTAGGATTTTGAAAAAGAAAAAGAAAAAGATAATGCTAGATTCAAAGCAAGAGTTTTAATAGAGGAATATGGACTATTTGAATCTTTTTTTGCTATTAGATATGTAGTTTTCTTATTCTCTTTCTACCATAAATGGATTTAATTAATTGTATAATAAAGTTAAAATGGTAAATGAATATTGTAGAGTTTGTATACAATGTTGGGATTCAAAAAAAACAAAAAAAAAATGATGTTGAGATTTAAAGCAAGAATTTTAATAAAGAAATATGGAAAAATGTCAAAATCACTATTTGAATTTTTTCATATCATATTTTATACATGAGAATGATCGAGAAAGTAGTCCAATAGTTTGAAAAGGAATTTTAAATAGAGGAATGAGTATAAAATCATATTTATTATAATTGGTATCTTAAAAATATACAAATACAGTACAATAAATGTACTATGTCCTACTTTAAAGTGACTTAAAAATGGCGAAGGATTAAGTAATTAGATTATATAGGAATGGTTGAGAACAGTCAAATGATTTGGTAACGAATCTTAAATGGAATAAAATCAATAATCAAATTACAATTCTATTTCATTGTTTAGTAATAAGTAGTTACATTCAATTTAAGTTGCAAAAAAAAAAAAGAAAGAAAAAGATTTAATAAGTATTACATGCTATTTGTTATACATATGTGGTATGCAAATATTAATAAAATGTTGACACAAATATTAATGGCAAGATTAGTTTTCAAGTTCATTATCATACATGATTTATACATGGCATATGTGTCATCATCTTATTAATATTTACACACCACATGTGCATAACACGTAGCATGTATTATTTATTGAATCCTTTCTCAAAAAAAGGGGGAATAGAATTACTACAAAAAAAATGAGAAGAATGACCTAATACTAACCCAAACCATGATTAAGTGGAGGATGTGCACAAATTATCGAAAGTTGAATAATGCAACACACAAGGATCAATCCCTTTGCTCTTTATATAATAAATTCTTGAGAGATTGACATGCATACATTTTATTGTTTTCTTAATGGACATTCCAGTTATAATCAGATAACTATCACCTTAGAGGATTAAGGGAACATCACATTCACTTAGCTTTATAGTACTTTTGCATTTAGGGGTATGTGTTTTAGTTTATGCAAGACTAACAACATTTCAGAGATGTACATTAACAATTTCATAAAAATAATCAAGAAGTGCATTAGGTTTTCATTAACAATATTTTTAGTATTTGGATCTTCATTATAAAGTCACTCGGAGAATGTATCATTTGTGCTTCAATGGTGTAATAACACTTAGTTGATTTTAAATTGAGAGAAATACCTCTTCATGGTGCAAGAGAGTATTATGTTTTGACAAAAGATCTCAGGAAGAAGATTAAGGTAAATCAAGCAAAATTTGAAGTGAGAGAAAAACTGCCTCCATCTATGAATGTAAAAGGAATGTAGAGATTCCTTAGATAGGATCAAAACTTTCTATGATTACTCTACCATTGATAAGGAAGGAAGCACGATTTGTGTTTAATAAGACATGTTTGAAAGTATTTAAGACTTTGAAAGAGCGAGTAACTATAATATATGTGACTATGCATGTTGCCTTTAAGCATGTATGTGACACTAGTAATACAAGTATAAGGGTAGTCTTAGGAAATTTTCTAAGGAACCTACTATGCAAGCAAGATGATTATCCTACAACTAATAAGGAACATATAGCCATATTATTTTCTTTGATAAGTTGAAGTCATGTCTCATTGAGCCAAAAGTCATTATTTATATTAACCACTTTGAATTTGAGTACTTGATAAAGAAACTAAATGCAAAACCAAAGATTAGCAGGTAAATATTGCTACAAAATGAGCTTAACATTAATGTTTGTGACAAGAAGGGAATTAAGAATGTTGTGTCTTTACCTTAAGGATTGAGATCAGAGAGATGAGTTATCCATCCATGATGTTTTCCTTGTTAACCATTTGTATCAACCTCTCTTATGGATCTAAGTTGTTGTACCAATATTACCAATTATCTGGTTAGTATTATCTTGCCATAGGCTTTCTCACTACTAGAAGAGAAAATCTTTATCAGATGCTCTACAATACTTTAGGATGAGTTGTACCTTCCAAAATTATAATGACTAGATGATTCAATGACATATTCCAACATCCAAGTTCATAATAGCTTGACCCACTGAGTAGTTAAGAAGTTGGTGGATATTTCAATGCTAAGAGGGTTATAACCATGCTATCGCATCTGGATCTCACAAGCCTATCTAATTAAGGAATCATCATACTTTGTGTTAGCCTATGCTAAATGTTAAATAATTATAATTATTTCCACGAGACATGAGATGCCATCACTTGGTTTGTAATGATTAAGCTTAATGCGACTCCATAGGTGTACACATGAAGGATAACAATCACATGGGGATGGGTCCTACCGTAAGATAGCTAGAAAATTAAATGGTAATTGAAGGTAAGATAAACTCGTGCAATAGCTACTCGGATATGACACACCAAGGAACCTCACATGGACTTAATAACTTCACTAATATTACGCATAACTAAGTAGGTTTACTTGCCACTAATGCTTGTATAAAGGACTAGATAAGAGTACTCACTTAAACTTGGGTCAACTTAGCTAAGCTAAGTACAAGAACAAGTAGAGGAAGAAGATAACACTGGAAGGAATATTCATTATGATGATTACGACTGATGACAAATGG
The DNA here is from genome assembly GCA_024138015.1 of Lumnitzera littorea. Taxonomy (NCBI): domain Eukaryota; kingdom Viridiplantae; phylum Streptophyta; class Magnoliopsida; order Myrtales; family Combretaceae; genus Lumnitzera; species Lumnitzera littorea. The sequence continues at coordinate 47,455,477 of JAMXBB010000003.1, forward strand.
GGTATCGATAGTCGCCTTTTAGGGAAACTTACAAGGTTTACATAATTACTAAAAAGGGGTATGTATACACCCCATTTTTGCCTACCTCAAGTTCATCTTTATTTTAAAACTCTAGAGGGAAAGATAAAAGAATTGAAAAATTAGAAAACAAAAAAGAAAAGAACAAATTAAGAAAGCTCCTAGAAAAAATTGAGTAAGTTGAAAATACCAAAAAAAATCATAAAATCAAAACTACCCAAAAATAACAAAGATTGAAAAATTATAAAGTGTCATACGATAGTCCATTTGAGTCAATTTAGGGTGGAAATAATTTTATGAAATCCAAAATAGCTTTTGAAGTTCAAATAAACATATGTGATTTGACTAAATTAGGATTCTCAAAAAACAAAAGAACATTTATTGAAGATCAATTTTTCTTACCTAGATTTAGCTAACTTACTTTGAAATATTTTGGAAGAACAAAATTTTAGGAGACCATGGCTTCAAACCGTGCCTCAATCATTTTATGGCAACTTGAAATTCATAATAAAAGTCAAACGCAAGTAGAAAATGGGATAATTTGGTCAAATTGGATAAATTTTGAAAATATTTTGAACATATATTTATTAGATTACACCTTAGGTTGAAGAAAGGAATTTAATTTTGGAAGTTGGAGAATTAATCAAGTTTCATTTAAGGAAGGTCTTTCAAAAAAAAAAAAAGAAGAAGAAGAAATCAATTTTAGCAAAAGCATAGTGTCAAAGGAAAAAAAGAAAAAGAAAAGAAGGGAAAAGAGAAAAGAAACATTAGAGGGTCAAAGTTTGACCCAAGTTTTCCTTTTCCCTTCCCATCTTCGAGTTCTAGAAAGTAAGAATTAAAATGGGTAAGTGTATATTTATTTTAGACCTGCATTTTTTTACCCAATTTCAATAGGTTTTTGTGCATTTAAAATCATGAAAAAATATGGACATGAAAGAGCACAAAGTATATTATAGGATAGTTTTTGTAACACTCCATCTTTCAAGCGTCTACTTAAAAATTTTCTCAACCTTTTTGTACCTAAAAACATTTTGTTACTACCATCCCTAAGTTAGAGATAAGGTAGAAATTTGTATCTAACTTGATATCCCATATCATATAACATTTGATTCCACATCACTTCTTATTAAACACAATAAACAATAGTGGAAGGTTTTTTTTCAATAGTGAGCTGTACTCAAAGTATCATAGTTATACACTTCTATTCAATAAAGAAATTCTTTACAAGTACATGCATTTGACAGCAACTATTACACTAAGTCTTTCATAAGGTAGCATTAATATCTTCCCTGAAATACTACTTTCATGTAGTCAAATCATATCTTGAAACCAACGACTTCTTCCAAGAGCTCATCTTCAATTAGTTAGTACTCTAAAGTCTCCTTACCTCTATGGTACAATCTTCTATCTAACCCATTGTAAACACCTAATTTTTACCCCCCTTTTATTTTTCAAATTAGGTTATAGGGTCCTAAATCAAAAAAATTAAAAAAAAAAAAAAGAAAATTAACCTCTCTCATTCTTTTTAAGGTTTTAGCCAACTTTAGGAGCGTTTTGCCTACCTTGGTTAGTCAGCTCATCAGGGCACGACCAAGTTTACTCATCCTTCTTAGGGTCTTAGCCAGCTCTAAGAGCACTTTGCCCTCTTAGCTAGCTCTAAGAGTGCTTTACCTACCTTGGTTAGTCAGCTCACCAGGGTACGACTAAGTTTCCTCATTCTTTTTAAGGTCTTAGCCAGCTTTAAAAGCGCTTTGCTTACCTTGGTTAGTCATCTCATCAAGGCACGACCAAGTTTCCTCATTCTTTTTAAGGTCTTAGCCAGCTCTAGGAGCGCTTTACCCACCTTGGTTAGTCAGCTTATCAAGGCATGACCAAGTTTGCTCGTTCTTTTTTTAAGTCTTAGCCAGCTTTAGGAGTGCTTTTCCGGCCTTGGTTATTCAGCTTATTAGGGCACGACCAAGTTTGCTCGTTCTTTTTTTAAGTCTTAGCTAGCTCTAGGAACGCTTTGTTTGCCTTAGTTAGTTAGCTCATCAGGGCACGACCAAGTTCGCTCATTCTTTTTTAGGGTCTTAGCCAGCTTTAGGAGCGCTTTGCCCGCCTTGGTTAGTCAACTCATCAAGGCATGACCAAGTTCACTCATTCTTTTTAGGGTCTTAGCCAGCTCTAGGAGCGCTTTACTCGCTTCGGTTAATCAGCTCATCAGGGCACGATCAAGTTTGCTTATTCTTTTTTAAGGTGTTAGCTAGCTCTAGAAGCACTTTGCCCGCCTTGGTTAGTCAGCACATCAAGGTACGACCAAGTTTGCTTATTCTTTTTAAGGTCTTAGTAAGCTCATGGAGCGCTTAGCCCATTTCACTTCACTTTTTCAGTTCATACGACTATGACCAAACTTCAATCCTTCTTTTCATCTTTTCGGCCATCTCTTAGAGCGCTACCCTTCTCTTCTCAAAATCCCCGATAGATTGGACTTAGGATAGTAAGTTAGCTGTGGCGCTTCCTAGCATAAAATCTACTCTTGGGACAAAAATAGTATCTGTTTTATCTTTATGGCAAAGTTTTGCTCAAACTTTATCACAAAGAGGGACAACTGTAGACATCTAATTTTTGCCCCGCCCTCTCTCCCCCCCTTTTTTATTTTTCAAATTAGGTTATAGGGTCCTAAATAAAAAAAAATTCAAAATAAAATAAAGAAAATTAAGGAAAGCCTAAAAAAAAAATGATGAAAGTTAGACAAAATAGGAATTCTAGAAAAATATATAAAAAAAATAGGAAAATAGGAAAAAATACAAAAAATAAGAAATTTAGAAAAAAATACAAAAAAAATAAGAAATTTGAAAAGTCATAAAATAAAATAGGGAATTTTGAAAATAATAATTTTTAAGTTGTTTAAATAGAATATAATTTTAATTTAAATAGTTTTGAATAAAAGGCTGTTGAGTCTAAGCTTAGATTTAAATTTAGCCTAGGCTGATCTAGTCCATGAATAAGGACAAACCAATAACTCAGCTGGATAAGCACTTGGACTTGACATTGCATATAACTTGGAGATCCCAAGTTTAATCCATGGAAGGTACAAAATGTATTTTTTATTTTCTTTTCACACTTTAGCACAATGTCATCGCCACATCATAGGCCACATCGTCGCCACGTCATTTGCCAACTCACTTCTAAGTGTGGTAGATACATTCGGACACACTCGACACACTCCGGCACATTCATATACGCACAGCTATGTATTTGGCACGACATATTGTCCAGGTTCATCTAATCCAAAAATGGAAGAAAATCATATTGCATTTAATTTTTTCCATCCTTAACAAGACCATGACACCTATAAATAGGGGTCTACTCATCATTTTCAAAACACAACAGAAACTTCAAAACACTTTAGAAAAACAAAAATCAAAGTTTCCTCTCTTTAGCACAGTTTCTCTCTTTAAGATAGCATTCCTTACGGTGTTTTTATGAAAACCACCACCATCGGATTTCTCGAGCTGACCAAACCAACTCCAAGTCGATCCAAGCTGAAGTAAGCCGATCTAAGCTGAAGTGAGCCGACTTAAGCCGAAGTGAGCCGACCGAGCTGATCCAAGCTGAAGTGAGCCAACTCAAGCCAAAGTGAGTTGACTAAGCCAATTCAAGCCGAAGTAAGCCAACCTTTTTTTTTTCTCTTAATTTTATTCATTTGTTTATTTGTAAATGTTATAAATGAGAAAAAAAAAAGAAAAAATAATGAAAAAGAAAAAAAAAAGAGAAGGAAAAAGAAAAAAAAAAAGAGAAAAGAAGTAGTCTATTTATTTATAGAAATAGATAGAATAAGTATAAAAAAATAATAAAAATAAATAAATAGGTTAGTAAAAAAAATTGTTTTGACACTTAAAAAAATCGTTTTGACGCTTAGAAAAATTGAGTTTTCTAAAAATAAATGAAAATAAATAAATCAATTTTCAAATTAGAATCATTTAGAATTTCCAAAAATAAAATCCAACTTGGAACCCCTTATAATCTTTTCTCAAATCAACTCAAAATGGGTAAAAACGTAAACCCAGCAATTTTTCCAAAGTTAAAATCAATCAACCCGCTATATTTTCATTAAAAGAACTACGTGCGTCTGATCCCGAATAGTGGGTACGTAGGCACCCGTATGCAAGTATAGGGCGACTTAAAATATGGAAAGTTTTTTTTTTCATTTTTAGATATTTATGTAAATTAATCAATTTAGTTGCATGTATTATAATTAGATGCTTTTTTAGAAATTAAAAGAGGTATATTTGAAAAGCGAAGTTAAATTCGGAAAGATAAAAGTGGTACCCGTTTAGGGTTTAATAAATTAGCCCCCAGATCCAAATCTCTAGTTTTCAAAATACTATATTTATAACTTGGTTTTTTAATTGATAGACTGGTAACTAAGTTATAATCAATCTACCCAATTGGTTATAACTTAATCCATTTTCTCGACTCCGGTCGGGTGACAACTCCAAATCTTTTCAAGTTAAAAAAAAAGGGTCTTCTTTAAACCCTAGTCGAGGATCACTATTAAACGGGTAGGGTTTAATACTAATCAGTTTAGAGAAGACCTAATTTTATAAAAAGAACCGAAATGGTGAAAAACCAAGCTCGATACCCATCCATAACCTAAGGATAAGACATCTTATCCCCTCAACTATTGTGGGTAAAGCATAAGTACAAGCATGGCTAATACCATAGGCATATCAATAGTTAGTTAGTCAAAGTATAATATCTTATCACTTCCTAGCCAAACAATCGATGCATATGTGGTATGTCATGCTAATGTACGTGATATGCATCAGTTCTGATATTCTAGCTCAACTTAACAACTCATGCAATTAATTGACATTCCTTAGTATCTCAATATAAAGTCTAAGAACCATGAGGCAATAAGGAGTTACCTAGGAGTAGGACCCCTAAAACTCAGTTGAATGAAAACCACATGAAGTGGTTTAGAGATGCAATTTTATATGCTAAAAAACATTGCTTTCAAATGTCAAACCAATTGCTTATTAAAACCTAACTTTCCTTTCATTAAAACTCAACTTAGTAAAATCTTAATTTTATAAAAACTTGACCCGTAGGTCCTTTTCATGCCATGCCATGAATACATTAAGCCGCATACTAGAATACCCCAAGATTTAGAGTTAGTTCAATAACCTTAGGATTCGAGCCCTTAAATTTAGGGCACCAAGCTAAGTTATTAATTTTATTTTAAACTTTACAGTAAAGTTAGAAAAGTTAGATGAAGTAATTTAAGTAAAGTCAGTTTCTCAAATTAAGTTATATAAAAATATTAATTTAAGAAAAATGTCAATTTATCGATAAAGCCAATAATCATAAAATTTGAGCTTTTAGATATAGCGAAATATTAGAGATAAATTATTTAAATTACAAAAATAATAAATGAAGTTGGATTATATGTAATATAATATGTTATTTAACTTACAAAAATAATAAATGAAGTCAGATTATATGTAATATACATGTATTAACATAAAATATGCATTATTTATATTAAATATACATATATAATAAAAAATTCTTATTAAAATAAGGTAAATTAATATAAAAAATTGAAAATTAATAAAAAAAAACTCAAGGATGAGTCATCATACCTATGTAACAGCTTAGGATTAATTTGGATGATGAGTCAATAGCAAAGAAATGAGGAAATGACATCTTATGCATTGAAAATCCAAAAAAATGATATGTATAAGCTATATGTCTAATTTTTATAAATCCTTATCTATTTAGAAAATATAAATAGGGCTTGTAAACTTCAAAAACAACATTTTGAAAGTCTGAAAATTTAATAAAAACACTCCATAAATTTTTGAAACAAACTAGAAAAAATAAAAAAGTTAGATTAAAAATAAAGCACGGTTCAATAGGCTATTGGTGTCCAATTATGGTAGCCATTTGGGTCAAGGAAAGCACCACTAGAGGAGGTGTTTTGATAAGATTAGGTGGCCGGAGGGTGGCTGGATGCGATCGGTTCAAGTGAAGTAAATTTCCGACCAAAACTTTGTAATTTTTCTAAAAATATCAAATAATGTTATTTAATTATGAAACTTGGTTTTCTAGAGTTATTTTATCTTTAGTTTAATGTAGTAGTTTTATTTTAGTGAAATAATTGTTGAAAATATAAGGTCCTTAAGAAAATGCTCTATTTAGGTGAAAATTGAATAAATTTTTATAAATATTAGATGATGTTGTTTCAAGCTCAATTTTTGTATGTAATACTCCTAATATATATATATATATATATATATATTATATTTAATTTTGGTAACAAGAATTTTCGAAATTAAGCATGTTTACTATTTTTTATAATTATTTTGAATAAAAATGCAAGTTTTACAGAATTATTGAAATAATTAGTTTTTGATTAAATTAATGAGTAAGCCCTACATATTTAGACTTCTGGATGTTTATGATTATGTTTGGAATATTTAATTTTTATCTCACTCGTAAATTTATTTAATTTTCTTAATTTTCTGCAATTTCAAGCTAAAACTACTATTTCATAAAAATATATAATAGTTAGTTCAATATAATTCATGGTTAATAATTAAACTGCATATTTTTATGAGTCTATAAGATTTTTCATGAAATTAATCGAGCTCGTATACTATTTATTATGTATTTTCCTAGTATAACTAATACTATTAGAATGTTTATTAAATCCATATCAAATGAACACTTTAGAGCATAATAAGGGTTGCTAGACAAGTTTGGAAAGTATAATTTTAAGTGTTTTTAGTCCAGTATTAAAGCTTACTTGAGTTAATTACGGAGTTAAAATAGCGTACGGTCAAGTCATAATGAGAAAAGCATATTTTTGGGTTTTTAAAAATATTGATTAGTTTTGATTCTTAATATATATTAATAGTACTCAAAATAATGATCATAATAATATAAATTTTACTGAAATTAGATAAGAAATGAGTAAGATACGATCAAACAAAGTTTAAAAACGTGGAAATGAAAGCTTATAATAGTTCGGGTTCGACCCATACTTGATTTGAAGACTATGTTATATTTTCATAAGTGTAAGATGTAAGGAAGGACCACGTCAAGAAGTTTAAGATTTTGCGCTATTACTAAGACCAAGTAAGTGGATCTAACCCATGCTTGGAGTAAATATATTGCTACTTATAACACTCCGTACTATTTGATGTTGTGTGGATTGAATATAGGTATATCCTAGTTGAATTGATATGTTACTATAGTGGATGCTAATATGGTAATTTTGAATGACAATTATTGTATTCTGGTTAAACTGTTATGTTACCATGTTGGGCTATGATTTATGTTATGAATGATTGTGTTAACTAAGGAAGTTAAGTGATTACTAACTCAATCTTCTAGGTATTTACCTAAGTGAACCCTAAGTAAGATACTGGAATTCCGCTAAGGAGAGTTCGAAAACTAGAATCAGATCATTAGGTTGAATAAAACTGGGAGATTGATTATGCTGATTAATATTCTTGAGTTGCTATTGCATAACATGGCATGGCATGGTATAAAAAGGGACTTACGAATCAGAACTTTCAGAATGAGGCTTCCAAATGATCATGGAAAAAGCATAGCTTTATGAACTTAGTTTTTAGAAACATATAGATTGCATTGTTCAAACATTGTGACTATTTTGATAGTTAAATTTGATAGACTACAGTGTATGGTCTAATTTGGCAGTATTGCCACTTTGATTCAGTAGACTACATTATGTGGTCTAATTTGGTAGTGTTACTACTTTGATTAGGTGAACTACAGTGTGTAGTTTAATTTTATAAAGTCAAGGGACCTACTCTTAAGCAACTCCTTATTACCCTTTTTGATAATGGTAGGCTACAACATGTAGTCCAATTTGGTGGGGGTCCTACTCCTAAGCAGCTCCTTGTTGCTTTAGGTTCCTGGACATTGTATCCAGATTCTCAACTATGTCAACTAACTAAAAGAAGTTTGGAGGGCATAAGATATCATTACCGATGCATGCTATGTGCATGAGCATAGTATGATGCATTACTAGCAATAAATGCCTAGTTGGGTAGATGCATATGTGAAGTTGAACCTTTAGGTTATAATTAAAATGTTTCAGTTGTGATATGCAGTATTATCTATCATATTGTTTATGTTATGTTGTTTGTTATCTATTTTCACTCAGCTTCAGTAGTTGAGGGGATAAAATATTTTATCCTTAGGTTAACTTTATTATGAAGGGCCCAATGCTAAGGGGGGATATATATACTGAGAATGTGAGTCAAAGTCAGCGAATTTTGTGTAGAGCTTGTACTAGATCAGAGATCCTATTATTGTAAAGACGATCAAGGAAAAAGCTGGTTCATGTTTTGACGTAAATATTATGTTGTACACATAAGTTATAACAGGGAATCTAGCTAAACTCCAATGTAAAAACCCCTTTATTATGTAAACAATGTTGTCTTTTAATGAATGAGAAAGTTGAATTAAGTTTTCAATAGGTATTCCTGTGTGATGGTACATCCCATGCTATGTTGAGATGTGACACATACCAAGCAATACCTAGTAAATCTAAGCAAACTTACTCATTATTTATAACCTAACCTTTATTTTCTTTATTTTTAAGACCTAAGTATCAAGCCCACTTATGTGAACACCTTAGGAGGTAAGGTTAGTTCCTAAGTTCTTTTCCATGTTAGCACAAATCTCAACAAATGTCTCATAAACAATAAGCAAAACATCAATAGCAATCAAGTCTAATATCATGATGTATTTTAGCCAACAATAGTTATAAAAAGAAACATCACATAACTCACTAAACAGCAAATTAGTCTCATAACTTGATGTGCTTAGGACTTGAGTTGATCACTAGGGCTTACCATTAGAAGTAGTGACAATGGGCCCTTTATAGTATTGAAGAATGAAGGAAGGGATAAGTCGACAAACACAGTAGCTTCCGTAAGGCTGCTTGAAGGATATAATGCATCATTGAACATTACACAACTTAGTACTTCACCTGATATGACGTACAAGCTAATATGAAGGTCCACTCACCATTAATATTGAGCAACTCGATAAGATTAGATAAGGGTGTGAGAAAGGAAATGTATGCAAAGAAGGGTATCTCATAAGAATAAGGATATTCATTAACCACTAAGGTGTAAGATGATTACGGCTACAATAAAGAGGACTATTTATAGTAAGTCCTTTAGGGCAAGCATACAATAATGGAAAATTACATAAAGGACAATGTAAGAAAGAGATTCCTAGTATGTATGAAAAGGGGTAAATAAGATAAAGGACAAAAAGGAATATAGTACAAGTGTTAGAAAAGTAAAGGATAAGTAGTGGTTTGTTAATAAGTCTATGTTCTGGGATCTTAGGGTGCTGTAGCTGAATGGAGTTGATGATAGAGCTACTATTGAGGAGTTGTACTAGAAGCTATCAAGGTGATTGAAAGGCACTACAGCCTAGTAGGCTAAAAGAGTGGAGCTCGGCATATAGTGCCCTCAAACTCAGCAATTGGTAGGTCGGCCTTAACACTTAGCAAGTAGGTCTAAACATTCAACAGGTTGGCAATTAGGTAAGAGTCCAAACATAGTAGAGTGTATTTGAGTTATGTCCTTAAGGAGTTCTTCCACAGTTATTCCATGTATTGAAGCTCATCCTCGATAGGTTGACAAGAGAGAATCCTCTTGGTGAGAGATAGGAGGCTTTAAAAATGGGCACGAGTGATGCATCCGAAGGTTAACAATCCATTAGTTCCCTAAGCTTATTGAACATTTTCCCTTAAATCTTGGTCTTCTTCTTCTTCTTTCAGCACATAAAGCATTAGGTTGGCAACATTGAAAGTGAGAGAATGTAAACCCCTAAAATTTTTTATCAAGCTTTTGAAATAGACTCGAGTATGTTAGATAATTTAAGAGTTAATAAGGCTAATGAAAGCGAAAACCCTAAAAGAACTAATCAATCGCGTATGAAACTTTTATACCCTAAATGTATGTAAACACTAAAGATTTCATTCAAAAGTGATAAAAACCCCCAAATGATAACCTTAAAGACATATGAGCATTAATTCATCATAATATACCCTAAAACCCTAATTGATAATATAACCTTCATACTTTGTCAAATCATTGGTGAAAGATTAGAGATGACTTTCAATCATACATATATATTTAGAATCCTTAAGTAAAGCTTTAGAAACTATGATAATGAATCATAGATTACATTTATCTCCTAAGTATATCATTAAGATAATATTACAGAGTTAGGGGTATAGTTAAAGCTTAGACTAAATGTAGTGAACATTAACACCCTAATTAGTGCTTTTCATACTAGTTACACTAAGTAGCTTACCAAATGATGTATATAGGTTATAAATACCTAAAGTAAGACCTCATCATTTATTTTTACTAATCAATTCACCAAATGCCTCATTTCCTTAATTTTTCTCTTAATTTACCTTAATTACTACATTATGTGTACAAAATGGCATATGCTTAAGGAAAGTTGACCAAAGTCAAAAAGTTGACTAAGTCAACAATTAGAAAAGTCAACAAAAGACACTAATGCATAAGAAAATATCTATTCATCTCATGATTTCTTTTCTTTTCTTTTCTTTTAGCTTTTCTTTTCCCTTCTCCTTCTTAATTGCCGTCCACCTATTTCCTTCTAGACCTCGCCATCTTCTTCATTCCAAAAGCAAAACAAAACAAAACAAAAAGAAACAAAGCAAAACCCTACCTCCATTACCGTGACATCCCCTTCCCCTTTTACTTTCAAAACTTTCCACTTTGCCTCCATAATTCAAACACAAATTAAGGTATGTGATCATGTTATTTTATATTGCTTTGTATTACTCATTAGTTAGGTGATTAGGTAGATTAGATAAGTAGATATATGTTATATGTGATCTTGTAGAAAAAGGCATAAAGTTTCCATTTTTAAGAGTAGGAAGATAGAAATCATGATGAAAAGGAAAGGAATACATGTGTATATGCTCTTAAGTATATGTACATAAGGATATACTAGAAGAATATAAGTATGAAGATCTTCATACATAAGTATTTACTATGTACATAGCCTAAACTATGACAAATCCTAACTATAAATACCTATACCATACTAAATACACACTTAAAAACACAAAAGAATGAAATTAGGAAGGTTTTCTTAAGTGGAAGATTTAGCATACGAAATTTATACAAAAATACGTATATGACCGTATAGGTATATGAGTATATGTACAAGTATGAATATGGTATATATATAAGTATATGTATATGTATAAGTATACTAGCATACATATAAGTATAGCAAAGGTGTAGGTATATAGTTAATAAATGTATAAATGTACATAAGTATACATAATACATATAGGCATGAGGTAAGGCTTATGTAAGCAAAGGATGATATAAGCAATGAGGTAATCACATGATGACATAAGCCATGACACAAGCGATTGATGACATAAGCGATGATATAAGCATAAGCTTATAAAATAAGAACATAAGTACGTACATGTACTTAGGATCCAAAACTTTAAACCTTAATACACTTCCTAAATTGAATCAAACTTAATCAAGGATATAAATTAGTAATACCAATGTAAAATTCCCTAAGTATAAGAATAAATGGCTAATTAAATCATTAACTACTAAAATGGAACATAAAAGTAGCCAATAGGAATAATTAAGCATCAATAGTTAGAATTTCAATAAATTTAGTCTACATCATAAAACACGGGTCTTAACGTCCAAAACGGACATCACCGTGTGAACGTAAGTCTAAAAACAATGAAAAACGACTATAAATTCATAAATATTGAAAATAGAATGAAAAAGTTACGTACAATTAGCAATTAGGTTTAATAAAATAAAAGTTGATAGTAATCTAAGTAGAATTAGGTAGATAGATATCTAGAACCATTAGTTGAGTCAACTACTTATTATCCATATTATCTCGTAATGATCAGGTGATCCCGACGAGGGCGAGGATCTTCCGATCAGTTATTACAACTAAAGCGAGTCGTCATAGTCAAGTGAGTACTCCTGATGACTTTATACTTATTTGTGCTTGTACACTTAAATTAAATATCAATAACTTGATGCATGGGGTTTCAGGATATGCGTGTACTTGATATTGATTGATTATTGTAAGAAATATTGTTAAATACGATAATTAATGATTTGATGGTATGATTGATTTTTATATGATTTGGATGGTTTGTTGATATTGATTGATCACCTCATAATTTGACCTAATTATATTTGGCTTATCTTAAATTAAAAGGGCCATGCATTATCCATGCATTGCATTTACTTATTCCAATCGTCACTTCACACGGAGATAAAGAGAGGCCTTGCGGGGGTTGTTTATATATATTAAAGTGTTTTTATACGGTGCACTTGTACAACATGACCTTACCCAAACCTACGAGCTTACTAGGCGATGGAGACGCTAACCGTATGGCTGAGGGTTGAGTCTAGAGATCTCTGCTATAGGGTGTGAGTATAGACTACAAAGGCCACCTCACCGCTAGGCCTAGGATTTTGTGTACTATTAGACAACTTAGAAATGGAAATATATTTTACGAAATATGATATTCGAAGTTATGGGTAAAAACCTAGATGCTAAAGCCCGGTCATGATTGGTGTTGATGAATCTCCAACCCTTATCTTGGAGGGCATTAAAATCCGATTTATATGCAATACCGGTCAACTGCATATAATGTTTGGCATACTGCTTATGCATGCATTCATATGGTTGTAATAATTTGTTTGATAACTTGTTTGCCAGTATGGTACGAAAGATAGCTCACTAAGCTCTTGTAGCTTATTCCCTAATAGTCTTTCTTTTGCAAGTTTACATACAATGGGATTGGGAAAAGTCTCGAATGCTGAGTGTAAGATGAAGATATGTATATTAGTGTTAGAATTAGTTGAGATCTTTATAGGTGATGCATAAACATTCTTTGTAGAAAATATTCACATGTTAGAATTTAATATAATTTAATCTTTCCTACAGTTTTATAATGTCAGTATATCCTGTCTTATTATTTGGTAAGGGATACCGATTATCTATGGTTCTAAGGAACTGCGAGATATTGGATATCTATAGTTATTTATATTTATATGTTATATGTTATGTTATGTTACAATAAATTAATTACTTGAAAATCAGTAATCTTAGTGATTTGTTATTTAGAGTTTTGCAATCTTTGACTTGCAAGATGGTCAAATTAGCCACATCGTTTAGTTTTTTTTTATATTTATTTCTTTATATATTGATTTGTTTATTTATTGTTGGCTTCGTGTATATATTTGTTTTAATTAGCATATTTATTTTGTAAATAGCATACATCGGGGCATGGGATTTCATTTGTTGCATCAATGATGCAGGGTAGATGCGGTCAGACCTAGGCCATCTTAGGACCCTAGGAGGGGGGCCATTGTGTAAGTTCTGGGTATAGTAGAGCAACCACCATTCGGGGCCGATTAGGCCACCCCGCTTAAACTCATGTGACCAATGAAAGTGTTTTCTCAAAACAAGTGAGGTTATAAAGCTTAAAGACCTTTTAGAACCCACCTTGTTTGCCTGTACTTCTCTCTAAACTTGAGTTAATACACTACCCTTAAGAAATTGTAATATTATTGATCATTTAAGAGTTTTTGTAGACAAGTTTTTTATAGTAGGGTTGCAACTTAATGAGTAATATATTAACCTAAGTGACCCTAGCATTTACATATTTCCACGTTTTTGTTTTTCTATCATTGCTTCAATGACCAATCCTTGTCCATAAAATGTGTAAACTTAGGATGGCAGACAACCATGCGAATGATCAGCCAAGTAATAGGCCACTGGACGCCTCCAGGTTCTACGAGCAAGTGTTGAAGATAGAATCGCCTATTTGAAAGAAAAGCTCAAGTGTTCTGAAGCTCATAACCAAGCCTTAAGGTCCCTTTTGGCATAAGTCATTAGGAATATTAATGAGATTATAGAGGACCTTATGTCCCGTTTCCAAGACATAACGTAAGGTCTTTCTAGTTCAAGTCTAAAGAGCCTAGAATAAAATTCTTGAATAAAGTTTAGGTTCTTTGCGTTTTTCTTTTTTTTTTTTTTTTGTATTCTCATCTTCCTTTTTCAAAAATAATAAAGTACTCTTTAGTTCATCATTCGTCATTCTTTAAAATTCCTGTCTTTGTAAATAGTCTTCCATTTAACCACCATTCGATCTCAAAATATATATATATATAAAACACACCATCCTTATTTGTAAATTATTTTCTGAAAATAAACTTTACCTTTCTCTCTATAAAAAAATTGAAAAAAAAACAAACAAAAATGAAAATAAAAGTTGCCAGTAGCTATAAATGTTTATGGGGCAAAGGAACCAACACAAGCTCAGGCCTCTAGCCTACTCAAGTGGCCAACCCAAATACTTTGTTTTCAAACCACACAAGGTGCCTCGACCTATTAAGGAAGCCAAATACGAGCCCCTTAGCCCATTCAACCCGAAATACGAGCCCCTTGGCCCATTAAACAAACATGAGCCCTTTGGCCTACTCAAGCAGTCAGCTTAAACATTTTGGCTTTCAACCTACACCAAACCTAGCCCTTTATCACCATCTAATCTAAACACAAGCTACTTAGCCAACAACAATCTTAGGCCCATTCAAGAACCTACCCAGACACAAGCCACTTGGCTAAGCATTCAATCTAAACACCGGCTTACATAAACACAAGCCATTAGGCTAGCCAGCCAATATGAACATGAGCCATAGCCCATCAAAGCTGCCAACCTGAGCATAATCCTCAACTCCTAAAAGTAACCAAGCCAAGCAAAAACCCTTGATCTATTTAGAATGCCAAGCTCAATTATGAATCGAACTAGAACACAAAATCAAATACTAGGGCATGATTTGAGAAACTAGGGGGCAAAACCCGATCTTAGGCAAATAAAAAAGCAAACTCCTCCTTAAGGAATCGGTAACTCACTTTTTGAAAAGTTTAGGATGAGAAGAGGCAAGATATATCCTATATATCGACCTGAAACACTTTAAGAGTTGAGCAACATAATTGTGAGGATATTTTGGACTCATTCCTTAAAAGAGGTTCATTTTGAATGTGATACGTAGATTAAAATGAAGTTAGGCATTCACTTCTAAATCCTAAACACAATCATCTATTATTTACCCCGTTGGACCTATTTGGAGAATTTCTAAATTTAAAGCCTATTAAGAACCACCCCGTAATGGGGTAATTTGGAGGTTGGGGTCATTCAGTAGAAGATAGGGGTAAGATTAGTTTATGCTTGTTTAAATAACATTAATCCAAAAACGACTTTTATTTCTAATAAATTATTTTTCTTTGAAATGAAGAAGAGCCAATTTCCTTTTTCAACTACCTCAAGCCCATACACTTGAAATCCATAGAATTAAGGCCTTGAATCATCAATGGAAATAGTCACTCTTGGGGCCAAAAGAAAAGAAAAAAATAATAAGAGATAGTAGGGTAAAGCAATTAAAAAAGAAAAAAAAGAGAGAAGAAAAAAAAGCCAAAGAATTGGGCTCAGAAGAATAGGATAAAAAGCCTTAAGAAATGTTTCACATCCCAATAGGGGTAACCAAACTAAATCAAAAGGGCTAGGAGTCGATGCCCAAACAACCTCAATAAACACAAGGCCTTAAATCACACTCCTAAGCTTGGAAACCCAAGTTTCCATATCTATACTGATACTTTGAAGCCTCTCCTTCCTATACTAAATCACATAAGGCCTCTCTACCCACAATATCGCCCTTATACATGTAAAAGCTCTTCAAATCTTAAAAGATAATTTATCTTTAATAAAAATTACTTTTGAAATAGGGGCAAGCATGCTTCTAATTTTTCCCTAAGGTTCTTGATTTGTACACCTAGGATTAATAAAAGTGTTTCTGTCAAAACAAGCCTTTTCATTAATCTTTTTTGAAACCATTGGACCAAAAGCCTAAATTCAAAGGGTAAATAAAAAAAGACCTAATGGATTGGTCAAGGAGTATCACTTACAAAATGGACTATAATTTTTGGAACTGAAGTCAAGAGTGCAATCTAGACCGAGAGCTAGTAAGGAAGAGCTCTTTGACTAAACTAATTGTGAGTTACCTTCTCCTTAAGAAAGGAATGGATTAAGATCACAAAATCCCTAAGAGAAGCCTTAGGGTTAGGGGCATTAAGAAATTCCACATGATTACCAAAGATAGGGTTCGTTATAAGATTGTTTCTTAATAAGAGTTTATACTTGTTGGCAAAACTTTCATAAAATAAGAATAAAAAAAGAAGAGAGAGAAAGTAGAGGCTCGTCATAAAATCTTTTATCCAAATCCATGTCGGCTCAAATAGCCAAGTTTTTAATCTATGTCATCCGTTTCCTTTCTAAGGTCGTCATTTTTCTAGTTTAAGTCATTCTTCCCCAATTGTGGTTTTTAACATCCTTCAAACTCTTTTTTCAAATCAATGGGCTTATCCCTACTCTTTTCCTTGTTCATAAATGGTTTTTCAGCAATCTTTTTGTAAATACTTTTCCAAGCAAAAGTGTCTTTTGAAACTGGTTGCTTGCCTTACATTAGTTCTTTAATCCTTTATCGTTTTTCTCTTAAGGTTCAAGCTAACTCTTAGAGTGCTGATCCCTGTTTTATTCTTTTTAAGGTTCTAGCTAGCCTTTAGGGCGCTGTCCTGTCTTTCTCTTAAAGTTCAAGCCAACTCTTAGAGCTCTGATCCCTCTCTTATTCCTTTCAAGGTTCCAACTAACCTTTAGGGTACTGTCACATCTTTCTAGGGTGTTAGCTGGCTCTTAGAGCACTAACCACTCCTTTATTTCTTTTTAGGGCTCTAACTAGTGTCAGGACCCTAAAGGGGGCCTAATAAGATTATCTAAAATTTTCATAACATGTGTGCACCCATGATATGAAAATTGTCTTGTAAGTCAGAGATTGTAAGACTCTAAATAATAAATCACTAAGATTACTGATTTTTGAGTAATTAATTTATTGTAACATAACATAACATATAAATATAAATAACTATAGATATCCGATATCCTATAGTTCCTCAGAACCGCAGAGAATCGGTAGTCCATACCAAATAATAAGACAGGATATACCAACATTATAAAAGAGATACAAGAAAAATTAAATTATCTATAAAGGATGTTTATGTATCATCTAAAGAGTAAACTATTTCTAATACTAAGATACATATCTTCATCTCGCACTCGGCACTCAAGACTTATTCCAATCCCAATGTAAGTAAACCTGCAAGAGAAACTATGAGGGAGTGAGCATATAACAGCTCAGTGAGTTCGTTCCTCACCACTATCGATCAAGCAAGTTTTCACACATTATTATCACATATGCAGGCATGTTATCTACATACAACATGAATGCATGCATGATGAATGCAAGCAATACATCCATAGGAGTCCAAAATTATAGAAGGTATAGAATTACGTCGTCTATACTTCGATTATCCCCTGTACTTACCTACACAGGGCGCCTCAGCTTACCTGTATGAGGCTACCTAGGGGCACCACCCCTCTAAGCAACACTCGATTATTACCCTAGTCGAGAAAAGAGTTTCAATCCAAATAAGGAGATTCCAAACTAGGACTATCTACCCTCCAAGGCCCCTCGGGCACAAACTTGCAAGTCCTCTTGCAACCAAAATTAACCAAGGCCTTACAGGCACAATAAAGCGAGTCCTCTGGCTATCAAGTGGAGAACCTATGCTAGCTTTGCCTTAATGATAAAATATCATTTCTGGTACTGTGGCCCTTATCAAAATCGTACAAAATACGTTTAAGATTAGGGAAACCTTTTTCTAAAAATACCCTTTTCAACATTTTACAAAGCTAACACTCTCCATCCATACATTTACTGAGTCATAAACATGCAACGAATAGAATCGGTTATTTGGGTCAGATATTTATATTTATCAATTTAAAAAAAGTGATCATGCAGATGATGGCATACAAGCGGAACAGTCATTCAAACATACAAGCAACAGTAAGCAGCAAAACATCATATAAGTAACACGCACAAGCAAGCAGCAGGTTATTAGAACTCCTTCACCTGGATTATTACTCGTTCTTCAAGCTTTGGGGTTTCTAGAACTTGATATTGAACACTTAAAATATAGGAACACTTATAAGTATTCTAAAAAGTCAGACTCCTTAGTTAACTAAAAGTTTATTGTAGTTGATCTAATTACCCCCAATATAACTCAAGTATAATGTGTATAGGGTTTATCATACTCAATAGGGTTAATAGAAACTATTTTCTTATATTTGTAAATTATGAGACTTCCTTTATGTATTTTGTAACTTTTTCATTATAATTCTGATATTTGAGAACTTATAGTCGTTTTTCATCATTTTTGGATGTACGTTCACACGGTGATGTCCATTTTAGACGTTAAGACTTGTGTTTTATGATATAGGCTAAACTTATTAAAATTTTAACTATAGAAGCTTAATTATTCTTATTACTTATATTTATATCCTAATATCTCCTGTTTTAAGATTTAATGATTTAATTAGCTATTAGATTCTTACACTTAGGAAATTTTACCTTAGTGTTACTAATTAACATAATTGATTAAGTTTAATTCAATCTAAGAAGTGTATTAGGGTTTAAAGGATCTTCAACTCCTAAGTACATGTATACATATATAGGTTATATTCTTATGTAATCTTATAATTTATTATTTTACAAGCTTATGCTTATGTCATCGCTTAGGTCATCAATCGCTTGTGTCATAGCTTATGTAATCATTCATTACATATAAATATATATATATATATATATATATATATCCTTATGTATGTATTTCCTTATGTACTCATACATATGTTCTATACATACCTGTACTTCTAGCATACTAATATGTATACTTATGTACCTATACATATACTTATACTTATACATATACCCATATATATACGGTCACATATGTATTTTTGTACAAATTTCGTATGCCAAATTTTCCTCTAAAGAAAACCTTCCTAATTTCTTTCTTTTGTGTTTTTAAGTGTATATTTAGTATAGTATAGGTATGTATAGTTAGTATTTGTCTTAGTTTAGGTTATGTACATGGTAAATACTTATGTACAAAGATCTCCATACTTGTATTCCTCTAGTATATCCTTATGTACATATACCTAAAAACATATATACATGCATCTCCTTCCATTTTATAAAGATTCCTACTCTTCTACACATGTATATGGAGCTTCCACTTCTAACAACATATATACCCATATCATACCAACTTTCTATACTAACTTAGCTTACACAACTAATTACTACATAAAATAGCTAATCAAATGATAACATACCTCTTTCTCCTTGATTTATGTGAGTAGAAATTGTGAAAGTAAAGTGTTGAAAGAATATGACAATAAGGAGCAAAGGGGGTGGGTTTATGGTTTGAGAAGGGGAAGAAAAGGGTGTTTTGTTGTCTTAATTTATGTTTCCAAAAAAGAAATGAGTGGGGTCTAGATGGAGAGGATGTAGACGATAAAGAAGCGAGGAAAAAAGGAAGAAAATCCAAAAGAAAAGAAAAGAAATCATTAGAAAGGAGAAGAGAATTCTAGATGACAATGACATTTGTTAACTTTGTCAACATGTTGACTTAGTCAACCTTTAACTTGGTCAAATGCTGACTTAGTCAACTCTCTTAGAGTTGAATGTAATTTGAATGCTCATAATGAAGTAATTAAAAAAAAACTAGGAAGAAAATTAAGGAAATGTGGGGTTTGTTGAAATAATTAATAAAAATAGGTAATGAGATCTTTCTCTAAGTATTTATATCCTAAAAACATCATTTGGTATGCCACTTTAGGTAATTCTCATGAAAAGTATCATTTAAGGTATTAAGGTTTACTACATATAACCTAAGCATCAACTAAACCCTTAACTCTATGTAATATTAACCTAGTTATATACTTAGAAGATGAATGTGATCTAGGATGTAATATCTTAGTTTCTAAGGGATCACTTAAGTATTCTAATTATTTATGCATGATTTAAAGTTATCTTTAGTCGTTTACTAATGAAATTGCAAAATATTGAGAATATATTATCACTTAGGGTTTTAGGGTAAATTATGGTGAATTAGTGCTTTTATATCCTTAAAGTTATAGTTTTAGGGTTTTTATTACTTCTGAGTACAATCTCTAGTGTTTTTATACATTTAGGGTTTAATATATTCATACGCAATTAAGTCTTCGATTGTTATCTTAGGGTTTTGATGAGGTTTGAGGTTAACTTTTACAGTTATATATACTTGGGGTTTTAAGGTCTTCGTATGTGATTAGAGGTTCAATTGATAATTTAAGGTTTGTCATATTCACTTTACGTTTTGAATTGAGACTTTAATCGGTTTTAGATCTCACTGGTTCTATTGACTTCAAGAAATCATCTATAGTTTAAGCGTTTGATTCTATACTTAGAAAGCTAAATTCGCGAGGTTTACAACTAGCCTTTAGGGGGTTGTCTCGTCTTTCTAGGGTGTTAGCTAGCTCCTAGAGCTGACCCTTCTTTTATTCTTTTTAGGGTTCTAGCTAGCCTTTAGGGCGTTGTCTTATCTTTTTAGGGTGTTAGCTAGCTCTTAGAGCTGACCCTTCTTTTATTCCTTTTAGGGTTCTAACTAGCTTTTAAGGCGCTATCCCATCTTTCTCTTAGGGTTTAAGCTAGCTCTTAGAGCTCTAATCCCTCTCTTATTCTTTTCAAGGTTCCAGCCAGCCTTTAAGGTGCTATCTCATCTTTCTCTTAGGGTTCAAGTTAGCTCTTAGAGCACCGATCCCTCTTTTATTAAGGTTCTAGGTAACCTTTAAGGCATTGTCTCATCTTTCTCTTAGGGTTCAAGTCAACTCTTAGAGCATTGATCCCTCTCTTATTAGGGTTCTAGCTATCCTTTCAGGCATTGTCCCATTCTTCTCTTAGAGTTCAAGTTAGCTCTTAGAGCGTTAACCTCTCTTATTCTTTTTAGGGCTCTAGCTAGCCTTTAGGGCGCTATCCTGTCTTTCATTTTAGGGATCTCGTTAAGCCTTTAGGGAGTCGTCTTATCTTTCTGAGCTCCTAGCCATCTTTTAACCCCTCTGTCACTAACTCCATATAGGGTCTTTAGTGAGCTTATTAGGCACTTTCTTTTAATAATTCTCAAGCCTAAGGAGAACTTCTCTTCATCTGTTTTCAATTAAAGGTCTCAACCAGCTCTAGGAGCACTTCACCCATCTTGCCTAGGATAACCAGCTCAAAGGAGTACTACCAAGTCTTCCAGATCGATCAAATTTTAGGATTGCTAATCCCTGAGAGATGCTCCTACCTCGGTTAGTCAGCTCATTAGGGCACGACCAAGTTTGCTCATTCTTCTTAGGGTCTTAGCCAGCTTTAGGAGTGCTTTGCCTACCTTGGTTAGTCAGCTCATTAGGATACAACCAAGTTTTCTCATTCTTCTTAGGGTCTTAGCCAGCTCTAAGAGTACTTTGCCTACCTTGATTAGTCAGCTCATTATGACATGACCAAGTTTGCTCATTCTTCTTAGAGTCTTAGCTAGCTCTAGAAGCACTTTACCTACCTTGGTTAGTCAGCTTATTAGGGTACGACCACGTTTGCTCATTCTTCTTAAGGTCTTAGCCAGCTCCTAGAGCGCTTTGCCTGTTTTACCTCAATTCATAAGAGCATGACCAGACTTCAATTCTTCTTTCAGTCTTTCGGCCAACTCTTAGAGCGCCACCCTTCTCTTCTCTAAATCCCCAATTGATTGGACCTATAATAGCTAGCTAGCTATAGTGCTTCAGCACTTTTTAGAATAAAATCCATGCTTGGGGCAAAAATAGTGCTTGTTTTATCTTTGTAACAAAGTTTTGTACAAACTTTATCAAAACTTTGCCACAAAGTAGGGCAGCTATAGACACCTAATTTTTGCCTCCCTTTTTATTTTTTAAATTAGGTTATAGGGTCTTAAATTAGAAAAAGTTCAAAAAAATAGAAAATTGCAGAAAACCCTAAAAAATGAAGAAGTTTAGAAAAAATAGGAATTCTAGAAAAATATAAAAAAAATAGGAAAATAGGAAAAAGCATAAAAAAATAAGAAATTTAGAAAAAATACAAAAAAATAAGAAATTTGAAAAGTCACAAAATAAAATAGGGTATTTAGAAAATAATAAATTTTTAGGTTGTTTAAATAGAATATAATTTTAATTACAATAGTTTTCAATAAAAAGGCTGTTGGGTCTAGACTGAGATTTGAATCTAACTCAGGTTAACCTAATCTATATGTATAATTAATTACACATATAAATAAGGAAAACCAATAGCTCAGCTGGATAAGCACCTAGACTTGATATTACATATAACTTGGAGATCTTGGGTTCAATCCATGGAAGGTGCAAAATGTATCTTTTATTTTCTTTTCTCACTTTATTGTCATGTCATCGCCACGTCATTTGCCAACTCACTTCTAAGTGTGTTAGACACACTTCAACATACTCCGGCACATTCATATACACGCAACTATGTATTTGACACCACATATTGTTCAGGTTTGTCCAATCCAAAATTAGAATAAAATCATATTGCATTTAATTTTTTCCATCCTTAACACGACAATGACACCTATAAATAGGGGTCTACTCTTCATTTTCAAATCACAACGAAAACTTTGAAACACTTTATAAAAACAAAAATCTAAGTTTCCTCTCTCTAGTATGGTACCTCTCTCTCTAGGATAGCATCCCTTAGCTAACTCTGTCGAAGTGAGTCGACTTCAAGCTGACTAAGCCAAAGTGAGCCGACTAAGTCGATTCAAGTCGAAGTAAGCTGACTTCAAGTCAAAGTGAGCTAACTTCAAGCTAACCATGCTGAAGTGAGTCAATACAAGTTGATCGAGCCGAAGTGAGCCGACTCTAAGCTAAATAAGTCAAAGTGAGCCGACCAAGTTGATCCAAGCCAAAGTGAGCCTACTGAGCTAATTTAAGCCATAGTGAGCTGACACGAGCCAACTCCAAACCAACCTTCTTCTTTTTTTTTAATTCATTTGTTTATTTGTAAATGTTATAAATGAGAAAAAGAAAAAAGAAAGAGAAGAAAAAAAAAAGAGGAAAAGAAAAAAAAAAGAGAGAAGGGAAGTAGTCTATTTATTTATTTTAATAGAAATAGATTGAATAAGTATAGAAAAAAATAAAAATAAATAAATAGGTTAGTAAAAAAAAATCTTTTTGATACTTAAAAAAATTGACTTTTCTAAAAATAAATGAAAATAAATGAATCATTTTTCAAATTAGAATCATTTAGAATTTTCAAAAATAAAATCTAACTTGGGGCCTCATATAATCTTTCTTCAAATCAACTCAAAATGGGTAAAAACGTAAACTCGGCAATTTTTTCAAAGTTAAAATCAATCAACCCACTACATTTTCATTAAAAGAACTACATACGTCTGAACTTGAATAACGGGTACATAGGCACCCATACTTAATTATGAGACGACTTAAAATGTGGAAGTTTTATTTTTTCCCTTTTCAGATATTTATGTGAATTGATCAATTTAGTCGTGTGTATTATAATTAGCTGTTTTACAAATTAAAAAAGGTATATTTGAAAAGTGAAGTTAAATTTAGAAAGCTAAAAAGTGATATTCGTTTAGAGTTTAATAAATTAACCCCTGGACCTAAATCTCTGGTTTTCAAAAAAGCCGTTTTACAAATCTTTTTTTTTTTAATCGACAGAATAGTAGCTAAGTTATAGCCAATCCACCCAATTAGTTATAACTTAACCCTTTTTCCCGACTCCGGTCAGGTGGTGACTCCAATCCCTTTTTAAATTGAAAAAATGGTTTTCTTTAAACCCTAGTCGAGGATAAGTATTAAATGGGTAGGGTTTAGAACTAACCGGCTTAGAAAAAACCTAATTTTATAAAAAGAATTGGGAGGGTGAAAAACCAGGCTTGATAAGCATCATTAATCTCTTCTCGATCACTAAGGTTCAACATTCTCAATACAAAACTTCAGAAAATCCCCTACTCAATAGAAGATTACATACAACTTTCAAAATAAGATATCATACAATGACCTAAGAACTTGCTTTGTTTTTCCACTTAAGAAACATAGTATAATAAAACATACACTATAACAAGTATTACTGCAATACTAAGCTTTCATTTACAATCTCAAGCTCTAATACCAGGATTATATGATGTGCTTAGGAACCAATAGCTTACTAACCTTTAGCCTACTTACTCGTGTATGCCTTAGAGGCCTCCAATCCCTCATTAGGAGAATTCTCTCTCGTCAACCTATTGTGGATGAGAAACTGTACATAGAAGAATGGTGGTTAAACTCCTTGAGAGCTCTAGGTAGGTGCACCTTGCTCTACTCTATCCTTTGTGCCGATGCCAACTACTCTTTTGTTGAGGCCTCTTTGCCGAGTGATGTAAACCAACGCCCTAAACTTTAGATCCTGCTTAGACCTTTAGTTGTTGAAGAGCTTCCTACCAAGTGCTAAGGTATAGGCTCCATTTCTTTGAGTACTTCTCTTTTGGCCTCTTACTCATATTTATAGCATGCCTTCCTCATCTCGGCAACCCTTAAGGGTACCACATCATGATCTAGCTTAGCTGCTACACCTAAAGATTCCTTAATAAAGGACTATTGATAAGCTACCAGCTATCTTTCTCACCTAACACTGTACTATTTTTTCCTTTTTGTCATTTGTCATATTTAACTCTTTTCATATGTATTAGGAATCACTTTTCATGAATGCTTTTTTGTAATTCTCTTTATTTGTAATGTTGCCCTAAGGACTTACTATAAATAGTTTATTCTCCTTATAACCAGAATTATCTTATATTCTTAATAGAAAATTTGAATATACTTGCTCCTTATGAGACATTCCTCTCCAAGTCTATTTCCATACACTCTTATATAGTCTTGCCAAGTAGCTCAAGAATAGTGATAGGTATACCTTGGCATCAGCTTGTGTATTACATCAAGTGAGGTTCCAAGTTGTGTTGTATTTGTAAGTGAGTCATATTGATACTACAGCGGGTTTAACAGTGAATATGTATGGATATTATGTACCAAGACACAAACACAATTGGGGGTTTGAGCTTGAAATAGGGTTTAATATGACTCATGAACACTAAATATCACTTGAGTTTCAAATAAAAGGTTAGATGTGTCTCACTAACTCGCTCAAATGAAAGGTTCAACACAATCTTAAGGACAAGATTAATAAGAACGTAAGAAAGATTAAAGAGTTAATTTTCACTCAATAATCTGGAAATACTAGCTCTAAGAGCTTAAGAATGACTTTGGTCGAAAAGAGGAAAGTTCTAGGTATATGTATGTTATTCACTATCTGATTCTTGTCTAATTATGTGTCAGCTAATTATAAATATTGCTATTTCTAATAAGTCCTAAAACCAAAGTGGTAAAAATGCAAATAATGTACAAGGCCTAAAACCTTAAAGAATGGGCCTATAATTAAAAATAAAGAAAATATATACAAGAATACAAAACTATGCGTTTGATAGAAGAAGTCAGCATGCAGTCATTTGGCCTATCTTGGAAGAAGCAAGATTCAAACTGGATGGGGTCAGTAGTTAGATGTTCGAGCTCGAGAAGGAGTCCTTGAAGTATCGTAGCGTTTGGCTGAGATACTTGAAAGGTCGGCCCATAATTACGGAGTACTAGAATTAGTTGGCACTAGTCTCTCTATACCATGCAAAGTAGATCTTTAGCCTCAAGTCCCTAACTGTATGGTCTCTCAACTTTTTAGCAGTGGCTCTTTTCTTGCCTCTTAGTCTTCTGGTATTAACTTGGCTTCAGCTTCGAACAATTTGGCCTCAGGTTAAAATAGGTCAGCTTCAGCTTCTAGTAGATTGGTGTTAACTTAGGACAGGTCAGCCTTGGCTTGGAGATAGTCATAGGCTGATTCTTATCATTACTGCATGGCCAAAAAGAAGTCATCCTCGACATTAAACAATGAGCATGGGTAGAGATGTTGAACGAACTTCTCTTTGCTTTTCTCTTCACCATGGGTGCTGAGTTACTCTAGATTTGCTCAACACTCATGGGGGTTAAGCAATAGCTCTTCCCATCCTTTCGAACCATGTAAGTGTTATAGAAGCCATCATAGATCGCCTTCCAATCATGCTCCCATGGTTAGCTAAGAAGTAAATTTGCAGCATTCATAAGGACCATGTCGAATTCGATCTTATCCTCATACTGCCCAGCCTTAAATGCTATTCAAGCTCTCTTATGCACATGGACCTTACCCTTATTGTTAAACCACTTCAATTCGTAAGGTTAGGGATATGGGTAGGTCAGTAATTTCATCTTCTCCACTAGCTCGATAGAAACGACGTTGGTGCAGCTTCCTCCATCAACAACTAAGGAACAAATCTTCCCATTCACCAAACATCAAATATGAAATAAATTTTCCCTTTATCCAAGATTTGCTTTTAGGTCGGCTCGTCAACTCATCATGACCAAGAGTTCATCTAAATTTTCAGCATAGACATCTTCTTCTATCAACTTGTCTCCCGAGCTCTTATCACTCTGACTCTCTATTTGAGCTTCAAGTCCTTCTCCCTTTAAGATCATAACCCTTTTATTTGGACATTAAGAAGTAATATGCCCATAGCCTAAGCACTTGAAGCATTTAACTTCTTGGGCCCTAGTGCTAGTTACTTTTTCTCCCTAACCTTCTTTGTCTTGGCTTGATCGAGTTAGCTAAACTAACCTCTCTCCATCTTCTTCTCTATCCTTCTTTCAACATACTTCTCAGGTTTAGGGCTAACTTGTTGAGGTTGGTTAGTCGGCCTCTGATGCCGTCTTCTCCTCTATCTCTTTACCTTTAATGCTAAATTGATCAACTCGTCCAATGAGTTGAACGGCTATAGTTCGAATACATCAGTAATGTCATCTTGGAGTCCACTTAGGATCTTAGTAATAGTATAGTCTTAGGACTCAACAATCTCACATCTAGTCATTAAGGTCTCAAACTCTTATAAAAACTCTTCAATAATGTTTCGACCTTGCCTCAAGTGCTGGAAAGCATGGAGCATTTCTTGCTTAAAGTAGGTCAACACAAAGCTCTAATTCATCAACCTCTTCATAAGCCTCTAAGTTCAGATTGGTTCCTTTCCTTTAGCATCTCACTTAGTGACTAACTTATTCCACCAAAGGCTTACATATTCAATAAGGGATAATGAAGCCAACTTAACCTTTGTTCCATCGTCACACTCATAGAACTCAAACAACTTCTCAACTCGGAGAACCTAGTCAAGAAACTCTTCAAGTCGGCTACTCCTACTGATGGTCGGTAGTTTAAGCTTGATGTTGTAAGTCCTTGACTATGTGCTCAGGGTTCATCCCTTGCATTCCTAGCTAGTTGATTCATCTCGGATTGGCCACTTTTATTGGAGCTCTTCTTGGCCATATTTCTTCTCAGCCTCGACTCTCTTCTTCAAGCTGCTTGATTCACCTTGGAGTCAACACTCTTATCATTACTTCTTCTCAGCTCAGGTTAGTTTTCTCTTTTTCTCGGTTGTTGCTCATCATTATCAAGCTCATTAGAGCCACTACTATTGGTACGTATTCATTCCCTTCTTTTACCTCAGCTAACACATCTATGGCCTCTGACTAAACCAATAAGCTCTTGAATAGAATCAGTGAGATTTTGAATCTAATATTCTAAGTTGTCAACACATTGCCTCAATCTTCTACAAGGGCTATCACCATTGTTATTGACACTATCTTCAAACACTCTTATCCGTATTGTAATTTCCAAAGAAAATTTGAACAAATACGATTTATAACAAAACATTACTACAGTAACCTAAAAATGACTACTAATCAACTTTTGTAGCTTTTACCACTAACAACCACTTCCATAGCAACTAGAATCAAGTATTGAAATTACTATTTCTTTCAACAGCAACATAATACTATGACTACTATAAACATAAACAACACACCACTTCATAACATCAACTAACAAATGTTCACACAACGAAGCAGACTTTGGAGAACACTTTATGCATGTCTCCCCAAAGCTTAAATACCAAGATGATACAACAGCGGGTTTAACAGTAAATGTGTATGGATATTACACACCAAGACACAAACACAATTAAGGGTTTGAGCTCGAAATAGGGTTTGATATGGCTCATGAATACTGAATGTCACTCGAGTTTCAAATAAGAGGTTAGATGCGACTTACTAACTCGCTCAAATGAAAGGTTCAACACATTCTTAAGGATAAGATTGATAAGAACACAAGAAAGATTAAGGAGTTAATTTACACTCGATAATCCAACAATCCTAGCTCTAAGAGCTTAAGAATGACTTTGTTGAAAAAGAGGAAAGTTTTAGGTGTATGTATGTTCTTCACTATCTAATTCTTGTTTGATTACGTGTTTGCTAATTACAAATGTTGCTATTTATAGCAAGTCCTAAAACCCTTCTAGCAAAAATGTA
This sequence comes from Lumnitzera littorea, assembly GCA_024138015.1. Lineage (NCBI taxonomy): Eukaryota > Viridiplantae > Streptophyta > Magnoliopsida > Myrtales > Combretaceae > Lumnitzera > Lumnitzera littorea. The sequence continues at coordinate 47,484,014 of JAMXBB010000003.1, forward strand.
AATAATGCATAAGGCCTAATACCCTAAAGAATGGTTTCATAATTAAAAATAAAGAAAATATGTACAAGAATAAAAAACTGTGCATTTGATAGAAGAAGTCGGCATGCAGTCACTCGACTTATCTTAAAAGGAGCAAGATTCAAACTGGACAAGGTCGGAAATTGGATGTTTGGGTTTGAGAAGGAGTCCTTGAAGTCTCCTAATGTTTCGTTAAGATACCCAAAAGGTCAACCCATAATTGTCGAATGCTAGAATTAGTTAGCACTAGTCTCTCCATATCGTACCAAGTGGATCTTTGTCTTGAAGTCCTTGGCCATGTGGTCTCTCAACTTCTTGGTAAATGACAAACTTGATGCTAAGTGGCTCCTTTCCTACCTCTCAATCTTTTAGTATTAGCTCGGCCTCTTTGGCTTTGAACAATTCAGCCTTAAGTTAGAACAGGTCAGCTTCGGCTTCTAGCAAATCAGCATCGGCTTGGGATAGGTTAACCTCAACTTAGAGATAGTCGTAGGCTGATTCCTATCACATATCCTTCGAGCAGCTTCACGTTAGCTACTGTATTTAGTCTGCCAACCTTTCCATTCTATTTTCTTCATTACTTTGAAGAAATCATTTAGTTCTCATCTCCTATAATAAGTCCTAGTGATAACTAAGCTTTTAGGCACATCGAGAGTTGAGTTGATCAGTAAGGCTTACCGTAACAAGTAGTAATAGTGAGTCCTTCATGGCATCGAAGAATGAAGGAACGGGTAATTCGATAAACATAGTAGCTTCTATGAGTTTGCTTGAAGGATATAATGTACCAACAAAGATGACATAACTTAGTACTTCACCTGGTATGACATAAACTAATACTAAGGTTTACTCGCCACTATTCTTGAGCTACTCAACAAGATTAGATAAAAGTGTGAGAAAGGAAATGTACTTTAAGGAGGGTATCTCGCAAGAACATGGATATTCATTAACCTCTAAGGTGTAAGATGATTACGGCTACAATAAAGTGTACTATTTATAAAAAGTCCTTTAAGGCAACAATATAATAGTGGAAAATTACATAAGGACAATGTAAGAAGGAGATTCTTAATATATACGAAAAGGGACAAATAACACAAAGGACAAAAAGAAATGTAACATAAGTGTTAGAAAAATAGGGGATAGGTAGCGGTTTGTTAATGGGTCTGCATTCTTGGATCTTAGGGTGCTATAGCTAAGTGGAGTTGATGTTGGGGCTACTATTATGAAGCTATACGGGTAGCTACCAAGGTGACTGAATGATGCTATAATTCAGTAGGATAGAGGAGTAAAGCTTAGTGCTTAGTACCCTTAGACTCGGCAATTGCCAAGTCGTCCTCGGTACTTGGCAAGTAGATCTCAACATTTAGTAGGTTAGCAACTGGGTAAGAGTCTGAGCAAAGTAGAGTATATTTAAGCTATGTCCTCAAGGAGTTCATCCATAGTTGTTCCATGTACTAAAGCTCATGTTCAATAAGTTAACAAGAGAGAATCCTCCTTATAAGAGATTGAAGGCCTCAAAGGCAAGCACGAGTGATGAGCCTGAAGGTCAGCAATCCAACATAACTAAGCTCAACTAAGCTAAGCATCACAAAGTATACAAAGATCTACTCACCTGGGTTTGCTAAACACTCCAACACTACTCATTAACATGAGCTTCCTCGTAAGCTACTTTAGCCAATAAGGATAAATACTAACAAGGTCAATCTATAAACTATGCATATATTTATATTTCAACTTAGTACTAGCTTGTTGATACTTGGTTTACTCCAGATTGTATCTAACTTAGCCTCTAAATTATTCACTAATTTAGTTTAACTTTGAAATTTTTAATCAAATACTATTTAACTTGTATCCTCAGTTTAACAATAAAAAATCCCCCAGCATTTCGCCTAACTTAGTCATCTAAGTTTGACTTACACAAAAACACTTAGGTATAGCATCTTGTAATTCTACCTTTGATCTAATTTCTAATTCAACTAGAATACTATGTTTACTTACAATATTTCCACTTTTAAACTAAACCAAGCTAAGACTAGTAAAGAGCACCTCAAATGCAATAGTAGCTAAGACTCTCCCTTGCTACAATGTTACTTATACAAATTTACCTTATATCGTCATATTTAGGAAAATATGCACGAATGGTGAGTATGTAATAATTAGTGTCCATACTCTATTAAACCCATGAAAGGTCTATTATACCAAGAAAATAATAGTCATCATATTTCAATCATAAAAAATACTAAAATAATCTAGTATACCATTTACTCTAATATACTTATCTTAGCTCAATTTTATCAATAAATAACTAAAAATAGGTAAATGATTATACTTTTCACTAAAATCAGAATATAGCATATATTTCAATATTACTAATCACCAAAAATTGTGTCATATTGATTTTATACATAAATTGATTTAAAATCTCATTCTTCTTTATAATAAAAAAAAAATTGCCAGCAAACACCAAATAAATTGCAATAAATAGTAAATATAATGTGAGCCTTAAAATCGTATTTAAGGCAACCATGTCTAGATTTAGAGTCTTCGAAAAAATATATTTGATTGAGCCCAAACTTTACAATTAAGTTAGAAAAATTAGTTGAAGTGAACTAGTGAAGTTATATTTTAAAAATATATGTTATAAAACCCTAATTTTAGCTTTAAAAGTGTAATTATTTAATATAGCATAAAACTCATCGGAACCCCTAAAATCAAATCAGAAATGCAACGATGCTTTAGAGATAAATTATTTAAGCTATAAAAGTGAATAATATTGCATAAAATACTGTATGAAGATATACATATATATATTTGTGAATATATCCAGTATATAATAAATATACCTATAAATTAACCAAAAAATCAATAAATATATAAAATAAATGATAAATTTACAAAATTAAAGAGAAAATGTATATTAAAAATAAATAACATGAGTAAAATATCATCACATGAACGTGATTATCCATTATATGTATCAATTACATAAGATATATATACATATATATTTACAAAACTATTAAATATTAATATTTTACACTCAAAATATAATAAAATATCAACTTAATTCATTAAAACCACTTAGAAATGTCCAAAAATCACTATGGCAATTCGAGAACATATCAAGTAATGAATCAAAAGCAAGCAAATCAGAAATTTGACACCTCCTACTTATTTTCCTCAAAATGATAAATAGATGAAAATGAAAAAAAAAATTACTTGATCTTTAGAAAAAATTGCGGACAACCAAAATAGTATATATAGGACAATAGACTTCAGTTTACACATTTTAGACATCTAGGAAACTTAAAACAAAAATCGAAGGAAATTATTAGAAAATAGAAAAAAAACAAAGAAAATAGGGGAGACTATTGGCCTATAGTAGTTCCTAAACTAAACAACAACCTGTTATCACACCGACTAGCTACCAATAGAAGACCCACTACCTAAGCCATCCAACAAACTTCTATTGCCCAACAATGGCTGGAGCTCTGACGAATGCTAGGTACTTATTGTATTTGTTTTCCTATTATATATAATTTAATGCTATGTAGCTCAATTTTGATTTCACATATGTTTATTATTTATTGTATTTTTTACCCTAAAAATGGCTAAAATCGGTATTTTTTTAAATAAATTGATTTTATATAAATAATTCATGAAAATGGTATCCAACGAATTCTAGAGACTTTTAATGATGTCAGGACATGCTGGAATTAATTTTGTATAAAAATAATATTATTTACCTACTTAATCATAATTTAGGGGCAAAAATGTAATTTACATATATATATGCAATAAACCTAATAACATAAAACAAGTTTTTGACTAAATTACCTATATTTTTTTGAGTTTATAGAAATTTTTGTACATATAATTAGTGATCTTAGCTATTTATTATGAATTTTCCTAGTAAAATGGCTTAAATTACTAATTGATATACACTTTTAGTTGTACGAGGTTGAAATACAATAATTATTTGATTGAATCTTACACATGTCTATGCTAGTCAAGTCTTGTTAGATAGGGTTTTTGCCATATTTTGTGATAATTATATGACTTGGGCTATGATACAAGCGTATTAAGGAAAGATATTACATATTTATTAAACTATACTAGGAAATTATATAAAATATATTATATTCATACAATATGGAAATAATATGACAATGCTTGTTATATGGACTTATATGAATGATAGGATTAAAAATACTATTTAGAAGTTGTCTTTTGAAATAAAATACGTATTACATACCGTAGAGTTCATATGAACCCAATAATACTAATTTTACTAAAATTTGATTATTCTAGGTAATGGAATAGGTGTTTTTTAAAATATTATTATTATCCCACTTTGATGACTTTTCCATAATACAAAAATATTTTAATTGATTAAAGATATGGTTCAATATAGTTGAAACAATATATTATAAGTAACAAGATAACTATGTATATCATTAATATTAAATAACTTATATAATAAAACTATATTAATTAAGTACCTATATAAGAATAATATAATCTATGTATATAGTTATGTATATAACTTCATGATAATATAAAGAATAGATAGAACCCTAACATTTTCGTAAATCTTAAGAAAACTAAATCTGGGTTTTAGTATATACATAGAACTTTTTAATAAGCAGAACATTGGCAATATAGATCTACTAGAGTAAGCAACGGTGCAAGTAAGTTAGGATTGTAATTTTACCGCTTATTAAGATACTATATCAAAGTATTTAGAGGCTTAAGATTGCTTTCTTTTTTTTTTTTTTTTGTATAGTTATAAATTAGTTGTTTATATGCATGCAATGTGTATGATTAGTACTCTGTTTTGTGATAGGAGTTCAACTCCTTAGCATACTATTCTACAAGATTTTATAATATTGTATTGTGTGATCTTGTTTAGCTATTTTTAAATGAAACTAATAGTGATCTGACTACTAACATAACTAAAAATGCATAACAATCCGCTAGGGCAACGATTAGGTGTATCAGATCAAATGTCGACTCCCTTTGATGAGTATAGCTGAAATGGTCCTTTCCTCATTCTTAGTCAAACTAACTGATAGGTGAGGAGGATGTAAGAAGGTTGGGTGCTGTGGTTTGAAAGTAGTCTTAAGAGGAGAGTATTCTCCATTGCATAAGCCTAGATTTAGTATAATTTGAGTCATGGTAAACTCATCAACTAAGGTTAGAGCGAATATAATTTCTCTAACATCACAATGGACCGGATAACATTATGTGATACTACAATTAGTTGATTGCATTGCATTTCATTATAATTAATAACCTTGTTTGCATATGTACAACACTCTTCTATCTTCCTCCTACTTATTGAGCTAATTGTTCTTACATCTTTATAGATTCTTTTCTAAGTAACAAGTAAAAGTTTAAGATGTATAGATATAACCAATTCCACAAGTTAGTGCACAATTGGTTAGGAAAGCGAGGAAAGGAAGACTTATTGAATCTGGAATGTTGACTTTTCTTTTAGTTTTGAGAAAACTAACTGAGAATTATTACGATGCCTATTAGTTTCCTATCTTATTGTAAATAGACTTTAAGACCTGTAGCTTTTGTAAGCTCTTAAGGTGAATTATAACTCTTTATATGGAAATACTAATATAAGTATGTACTATTATATTATGGAAAATCGAACAATAGGTTGTTTTGAGTGGGTATCTTAAAAAGTTATACCACAAGTTTTACTAATAACAGGTGTTAGATTAGATACTTCAAGCTGGTTAAGCCATATATGTGTAGGCTATATCTACAATAATGGCGATGAGGTCAACTTCTACCTTAAGTTAGTTTACACGGTTGAACTGTTACGACTTCTCCTATTCGAGACATAACACGAAAAGCTTTTCACAAATTCTTGTTACTACAAGTTAGTATATATGATAAATGCATTATACAAAATTTTTCAATCTAAAACTAAATCATTTAATATTTTGCAAAACTTATTCAAAATTCATTAGAATAGGCGCGTTTTCAGCAAGTACTATAAATCAATGTTATTTTAACAAAATAAATTTACTACATGAAAGTACATGTAAAATAACCTTAGGGAAACAAATTTTCATAAATTTCTTGGTTATTCTGCTATTTTTAGAAAATAAATGAAAATCCAACACAAGAATTGAGCCTTACTGGTATGTGGTCATCCAGCCACTTTCTAGCCACCCAACTATATCAGTCAGGCTTATCTAGACACTAGAAGCTTAAGTCTAAAGGCCCACCAAGTTAGGTTATGCATAGTTATGGGAACCGTATTACCCTGCCTCTTAAACCGAATTTACATGCTATTTATTTATTTTTTTCTAATTTTATTTTCCTATCTTTTTCTTATAATTGAGAGGATTCTTTGACCCCTAAATGTTGTAAAGTGATAAAAGTTCCCCCCAAGTGCTAATTTATAGAAGTTGAGTCAGTGAAAAAAGGAACACAAATTTTCCATGTGTCCTTCATCCTATTATTCTAGCCTAATACACATGTTTTAGCCTCTTATTTACTTGCTAGCTCATACTTGTGCTCTTTATTGTATTTAGAGAAGTGCTACACTTAATTTAGATTTGTCCAAGTGTTTTTTTTTTTTTTCTTATACTTTTTTTATTAATTTATTATAATTTTTAGCAATTATTTAGTATATTTAATAATATATTTATATATCGGGTATATGATGTACTATTACATGTCTATATAATCACATAAATATGTTATTTGACTCCTAAAAAATTTTTTTATAAGTCAATTAATTTATCACTATAGGCTTGTTATATTTCAAGGCTCAAACATCAAATTCCCATTAATTATTGAATGATCTCGATAAAAATATGGTTTATTGAAATTGATTATTGTATATACTTTATTTTGAGAAATTAACCTTACTTGGACTCTTTTCCTAACTTTCATGACCTTACATTAAAATTTTAACTTAATTCAAACAATTTTTCCCAAAAGCCCTAAATCGTACTAAACATCTTAACTCGTATCAATATCAAGCAATTAGGCTCTAATCACGTGAGTAAACTCATTCCTTATACTTCCCTTAATAAGTTGATTTTATTATTTCCCTAACTATACCCTCTAAGCCTCATGTATAATAAAAGTAGCCTATTGTCCTAGCTCTATAATAATAGGTCAAAAACCTAGGTTTCACATTCTACTCCCCTTATAAAAAATTTCATCGTCGAAACTTCCATATTTTGGCCACATAAGTTATGCACCTATTATTGCTTTTACTGTGTAACTTTAATTTTCGCATCGCATTGCAATCATCAACTTTTGTGATGGTGAATACCTTTCTATACCAACTTTTGTATCTTTAATCTCAAATTTATCAACTAAAAATGCTCTTTGTTTTAACTTATGAGTCTTAATACTTTTCTTCATCTTATGCTTTAGCTTGTATAGTATAGGCTTAATAAAGCCAGTTCCAAACATCCCTTGTTTAACCTTCCGTTATATCCTCTACAACTTCTTCTACAATATCCTCTATGTGCTCTTATTCTTTATTCTCCTCTTAGTTTAAGTTGTTCTTTCATTGCAACTAGTTTATCACCATTTCTATGTTATGTTTTCATTTAGATACCATGACTATCTCATTGATATCCATTGTAGACACCTTATTTTCACCACTATTTATTTTAATTTCAATCTCTTTTTTATTTTTGGACTAGGTTTATAAAAAAAGTTAAAAAAAATTTGAAAAAATAGACAAAAGAATTGAAAATGGAAAAAACTCAAAATAAATAAATAAATAAAATCAAAAAATAAAATATTACAAAGTGACCTAGTCAAGTTAGATAGCCATTTAGGGTTAGTTCAGATTATAATAAAATATATACAAGCGATTTAGTAAATTTAAAGTCTTTTGGGCTTTATTAAAAAAATGTTATTTTTGAACTCATGAATGTAGACCTTGATCCAATTTTGAATATTTCAACTAGGCTAAAAAAATACTTAGGATTTTTTAAATGGGAAATAGGTTGCGGTTAATTAAGTTAGGCTGAATTAGGCCTAAGATAAAAAGCCCAAATAAATATTAGGTTTTTAGAAACTTGATCTTGAAAATGGATTGGATTAAATTTTAAATGAATTTAATAAATTTAAATCGAGTATTATTGTATCTTATGAATATTAGATTTGTTAAGATTGAATCTTCACAACAAAAAAATCCAAAATATTTAAGTTCATGGTTTATAAACAATGGATATTGTGATTGTGAAAAAACATGCATTTCACAAATTACACTCAACCTCTTGCTCACACCACTCTTCACATACATCTCCTACACATCCACATCTCCACATACACAACCCCGACATCACTCACATCTTCATATATGTCTCTTGTTCACGTTACCCACAAACATACATTGCATGATACATTCATAGCATACACGTGCATAGCTTACTACACTATTCAAGCATCAGGCACATACATGCATAGCTCACTACACGATCACACATCAAGTACACATATGTGCACCTCACTACACATCTAGTCTACGTCCTTTAGCAGATTATAGTCCACACACATGCGTGATTCCATTTGCAATTTCACTTAAGCACGCAATCCAATTGAAGATTCAAGTTACACATACACAACTTAATTGTCGTGATCCGACCCGTTTAGGTAATTAGGTAAATTGTTTTAGTTATTTATTTATTTTTGTTTTTAATTAATAGCTCTATTTTGCTAACTTGTTTTTTTAGCATAAGTTGTTTAATAAATTTAACGTATGTCTTGCATTTTAATTCAATAAATTTGCAAATTTTTAGATAAGTTATTTTTTTTAGATAAATTTCATGTTTTTAATTAAATTGCATTTTTTTAAATATAGTTACATATCTTCTTCGAGATTCATTTCTTTGGTAAATATATATATCTAAATTGCATCTTCAGTCTTTTTCATAAAATTACATTTTTTTTAGATATAGTTACATATTTTCTCTGAGATTCACATCTTTGGTAAAAATATGTATCTAAATTGCATTTTTAGATATAGATACATATCTTTTCCGATATTCATATCTTTGGTAAAGACGTATATATAAATTGCATATCTTAGTAGATTTGTATAAATCTTATATTTAGGATTTAGAAAAATAAATTTTTGGCACATAGTGGTTTTTTCTAAAAAAATATAAAAAAATCTTAAGTTGAGTCTTTTCAAAAGATTTAGTTAGTTAGGTTTTTTTTAAAGTAGATTCATATAGTTAGATCTTTTAGGTTTTTTTTTTTAAATAATAAATTGTTAAATAACGTAAATCTGGCTCAATTTTTAAATTAAAAAGAATTAACCCACTAAATCTTTTCTTAAAAAAAAAAAAACTATGTTGGTTTGATCTCAATTAGCGATTACGTAAGCACATTCAAAGCAATCATAAAAAATATAAAACTTTTTCTTGCTTTTATTGAAAATTTGTAATAAAAAAATCATAAAAAATTTATCATAGTTACATTTTTGTATATCTTTACATAACTTAACATTTTTAGAAAAATTATAAAAAATAAAAGCCCATTAGTTTTTTTTTTTTTTCATTTTTACCTAGTAACTTAATCTTAATAGGTTAGTCTCGGAACTTAGATTTTCTAGTTTAATTTTCTAAAAATTAAATTTTTTTAGAATATTTGTAAACTGATTGCTAAATTACGGTTCTCCCACCCAAAAACCTTAATTTTACTTTTTACTAGTTTAATTGATTAGCAAATCCAATTTTTTTAAAAATACTTTTTTAAACATTTTTTTAAGAAAAATGTTTTTCTTAAGTTTATGTCGAATAACTTATATTAAGCGAGCTAGGCTTAATATGGGTTAAATTAATAAAAATCAAAATAAGGCTCGACATCCATAAATTACCCTTGGCACCATCTAATGGCCTTCTATAGCCAAGTTAATAAACTTGTATGCTAATTTCTCATCACTATCCCAACTAATGCTTCCACTTAATCCCTATGTCCCTCTTTTAGTTGGTTCAAACTTCAACATTGTTCTATTTTTATCAAGGTTCATAACTATCCCTTCCATTGATCTATTGTCTATCCTATAGTTTTATTCATCATATCTTTTCACCTAGTCTCTATCACCTATGCATGTCTGAGTCCCATTTTCACTTAAGATAGGTCTATTTCTTACATTTATAGATCATATATTATAATCATCACGCTACCATCATAATTAAAGACTTGGGAACTTCCTATAGTTAACACATATATCAGTAAGAATGAGTTTGGAAAATATAAACTTTCCACTAGCTTATACTCCGAAGAGATAGAGAATAACCCAAACTAAGTGGATTTGATTTGATTAGACATAAATTTACTTAACTCTTGATGAACAAGACTCATAAGGATGTTCGACACTTTTATGTCTAACAATTGACATGACATGATTGGATCAATAACAAAGATAAGAAACTTGTCATGAGAGATATACAAGAGTCATAACAAACATGAGTCCTGACAAGAGAGTCATAATGTCATAGATTTTCCATCCTCTTCTTACCTACCACATATGCTAGAGTGTATATGAAGAGTATGTTGTCATAATGTTGTAGTTATGTCTCTTAATCACTTCATACATTTTGTCATTATTTGACTTCTCAACGTAACTATTACCTCATAAGCTACAATCTCATTATGTAATAGGTCAACCTCTAAATTAGGCTCTAATTGTTCCTCTTATAAAGGTCCTAATTCATTTTCTAAATTATCTCCTGATTGCCTACCCTTAACATATCTGATCATTTTATTCATCTCAGCAGTAGCTATAACCTACACCACTACAGCATGCATATCTTCAATCAGATCTCCCTTTAGTGTTTACTTTCAACTCCTCCTCTTTGGGATCCTCCTCTTCTAGATATTCCTCTACATTACCCTATAGTTCATCCTCAACTAGCTTATGATTACTCTACACACTGAATTGAGCACCATCCTAAGGTTCTACAGGGTAGTGATTGTTATGTAGTAATTCAGGTGCTATTGGTTGAGATTGATCTTCTACAAACTAACCTAGCTATCTCGCTCAATCTAACACATGTTTTTGTCATACAATCACTTATATGCATAATTTCCTTATCTTAGAACATACTTCATTCCTTTTCTCCTTCGTTCCAATATGTATGCATACCCAAATATTTTGATGATTTCCTTCTATACTTAAGTTTCTATGAATTTCCTTTGGCTTCCTTCTCAACATTAGCTCAAACTCATCTAGTTCCTGAGTACTTCCCCAAAACTTCTCATCAAAATTTACTTCAATCTATATTGCTCCCTACTACATCTCATTCCTTTCTCTATATCAACTTGATCCGTATGCACATTTATGTCTTATTCCTCATCTTTATCCTGGCTTTGATCCATCAAGTTAACATAAAAGTCTTAATATTCCCATTTAGCATGCTTTAGATCCTTACTCTTAAACCAACTGTGATACTTTATGGTCCATCTAACACAACAATGCTCTTATACCACCTTGTAACACTCTGCCTTCCAAGCATCTACTTAAAAATTATTCTCAAACTTCTTATGCCTAAAAATGATTTATTACTACCATCCCTGAGTTAGGGATAAAGAAAAAATTTATATCCGACCTACAATTCCATTTCATACAACATTTGATTCCACATTGCTTCTTATTAAACATAATAAACAAAGAGAAAGCTTTTTTTTTTTTCAATAATGAGTTGTACTTAGAGTATCATAGCTATATAATTCTATTTAGCATAGAAATTCTTTACAAGTACACACATTTGACAACAACTATTGCCTTAAGTCTTTTGTAAGGTAACACCAACATCTTCACTAAAGATCTACCTTCATGTACTCTAATTGTATCCTAAAGCCAACTACTTCTTCCTAGAACTTATCTTCAATTAGCTAGTATTTTGAAGTCTCCTTGCCTCTATGGTACAATCTTCTATCTTACCCATCCTTAATCTAAGGATAAGATAACTTATCCCCTCAAGTATAGTAAACTGAGTAAGAGTACAAGCATAGCTAATACTATAGGCATATCAATAGTTAGTTAGTCAAAATATAATATATTATCGCTTCCTAGCTAAATGGTCAATGTAGATATGGTATGCCATGCCAATGTAGATAACATGCATTGATATCAATATCCTAGCTCAGCCTAACAAGTCGTCCAGTTAATCGACACACTCGGGCATCTAGATACAAAGTTTAGAAAACAAGAGGCGATGAGGAGTTGCTTGAGAGTAAGACTCCTAAAACCTAGCTAAATGAAAACCACATGAATTGGTTTGGAGATGCAAGTCCATATGCTCGAAAACTTAGCTTTCAAATGCCAAACCAATTGCTTATTAAAACCTAGCTTTGCTTTCATTAAAACTCAGCTTAGCAAAATCTCAATTTTATAAAACTTGACCTGTAGGTCCTTTCCATACCAAGCCATGAATGCATCAAGCCATACACCAAGCAATACTTAGCAAATCCAAGAAAATTTACTCATTATTTATTAGCCCAACCTTTATTTTGTTTTATTGCTATTTTTGAGACCTTGTTATCAAGTTCAGTTAAGTGAACACCTTAGGAGGTAAGTTTAGTCCCTAAGTTCTTTTCCAAGTTAGCAAAAATCTCATCAAATGTCACATAAGCAACATAGCAACAACAATCAAGTCCAATATCAAAACCTATTTTAGCTAGCAATAGTTATAAAAAGAAGCATCACTTGACTCACCAGGCAACATATCAATCTCATAACTAAGCACAGCCGAGCCAAATATCATAAAGTATGCAAAGTTAAGAGTAGACATATGTCTACACAAGGAACACAAAGATCCACTTCCCTAGGTCTACTGAACACTTTGTCACTACTCATTAACATGAGCTTCCTCTTAGGCCACTTTACCCAATAAGGATAAATACTACCAAGGTCAATCTATAAACTATGCATATATTTATATTTTAGCTTAATATTACCCTATTGATTCTTAGTTTACTCTAGACTATATCTAACTTAGCCTCTATTTGACTTTTGACTTAGCCTCTAAATTGTTCTCTAAGTCAATCTAACTTTGAAATTTCTAATCAAATACTATTTAACTTGTATCTTCAATTTAACAGTAAAAAATCCCTAGCATTTCCCCTAGCTTAATCATCTTAGTTTGGCTTATGTAAAAACACTTAGTTGTAGCAGCTTCTAATTTTGTTGCTAATATAATTTCGTATTTGACCAGAATACTATGTTTATTTATAATATTTCCACTTTTCAACTAAATCAAGCTAAAATAAGTAAACAATACCTCAAATACAACAGTAGCAAAGATTCTCCCTTGCTATAATGTTACTAATACAAATCTATCTTATATCATCATATTTAGCAAAATATGCATGAATAGTGAGAAAATATGTAATAATTAGTGTCCATACTCTATTAAAGCCATGAAAGGTATATCATATACAGAAAATAATAGTTATTATAGAATACCATATACTCTAATATATCAATAAATAACTAAAAATAGTTAGATAATTATAGCTTTTACTAAAATCATAATATAGCATATATTTCAATATTACTAATCACTAGAAATTGTATCATGTTGATATTATACACAAGTTGCTTTAAAATCCTATTATTCTCTATAATTACAAAAACTGCCCATGAGCACCAAATAAATTACAATAAATAGTTAATGTAAAATTTTTCAAAAATTCTTATTACCACAATTTAGTATATATTATATGAGTATTATACTAAAATTTTCAACCTGAAACAACATCATTTAATATTTTGAAAATTTTATTCGAAAATCGTTGGCATAAGGTACATTGTTATGTAAGTACTATAAAATCAATCTTATTTCAACAAAATAAAATTCTATACGAAAGTACATGTAAAATAACCTAAGGAAACAAATTTTTATAGTTTTCTATGATTTTTTGCTATTTTTAAAAAATAAATGAAAATTGCATGCAAGAATCAAGCCTCATTGGCATACAATTGTCTAACTACTTTCTAGCCACCCAAATGTGTTAGCTAAGCTTGTTTAGACACAAAAAGCTTAAGTCCAAGCCCCATCACATCTAGTTATGCATAGCTATGGGAACTATGTTACCCTGCCTCCTAAACTGAATTTATACCTTGTATTTTTTTTATTTTGTTTTCCTATCTAACTCTTGTGTTTGAGAGGATTTTCTTGTTCTTAAATGTTGTAAAGTGATAAATGTTCCTCCTAAGTTCTTATTTATAAAAGTTGAGTTAGTGGAAAAAGAAACACAAATTTTCAAAGTATCCATCATATTATTCTAACCTAATACACATGTTTTGGCCTTTCATTTACTTGCTACCTCATACTTTATTCCCTAATAAATTTGGAGAAGTGCCACACGTATTCTAGATGTATCTAATTGTTTTTGTTATCTGCTTATAATTTATTATAATTTTTAATAAATTTCCAGATGTATGATATTGTACCACGTTGTGACATTAATTTATCAAACCAAATGTAATTTATGTAATTAACATAATAACATACAATTGCTAATGTGTTAAGAAATGTAACATGTCTTAGTTTTTTTATTTTTTTTAGCACTATAATCATACTTTGTAATGTAGAATTATAATATGTATATGATGGATTAGATTCCATGAAAATATGTATTTTTGCGATATGTGTCATATAATATATATTTTAAATAATTACATAACATATAATATGTGAACCATAAGTGTGACAACATGTATAAAATCAATGTTTTCATGAACTTTATAATTACTAATGTAATATAGTTTCCAATTTGTAAATTAATAATATAATGTAGAAAATAATAACAAATGGTTTTATTATTATTTTATACATAACCCTTCCATGAACTCAACCCACTTAGCCTACCTTTTGGATAATTTTGGCTAGCTCTTCAAGTACCTCAATGATTCGAGGTAGGTATGGATAGCAAATTCTATGGGCAATAAGTAATATCTCCAAACAATCAAATCTTAAATTAAGGAGTAAAATTTCTTGTCATAGATCGAATAGCTAATTGTAGCTCCTTTGAGTTACTCATTGAAGTAGGCAATAAGTAAACCCTCCTAACACAACACTTATGCCAATGCCAAATGCGTCAACACTCTAGCTCAAAGACTTTCTCAAAGTTTAGGAGAGCAAGTATTAAGGCAAAAGTCAACTTCTCTTTTACTTCCTCAAAACTCCTCTACGCTCTCTTTCTCCTTACTTGAACTCCATGTGTTTCTTAGAATATTCAATCAAAGGAGCCACAATAATAATGAAGTTCTTGGAGAAACAATGTTAAAATGAAGCCAGTCGGTTGAAGCTTTGAATTTCCCAAGAACAAGTTGACACTAGCCATTTTGCGATAACTGGGACTTTCTCTTTCCATCTCCACTCACTATAAATCCCAGAAGACTACATCAGTTAGGTAAAAGTCACTTCTTCAAATTCCTATGTTATTATTTAGTTTTGAGTATAGAGAAAATAGCTTAGAGATGCTTATAGTGCTTCTCTAGGCTAAGACTATATAATAATATGTTATTAAGGTATACCACTACAAATTTGCTGATCAAATCTCGAAGTTCATCAACCTCATAAAATGTGCTCCTGAAGGGTATCATTAGCCAATCATGGAAACCATGTCTCGTCTTGAATGCAGTCTTCTACTCGTATCTTGATCACATCTGGATCTAATGTTAACTCGACTTCAAATCAATGTTCTAACATACTTTAGCCCTGTATAATTCATCTAACATGTCTTCTAGCCTCTGAATTGGATATCTATACTTGATAGTAATTTTGTTGATGGCTCAGTGTAAACACCCCATTTTTGCCCTCTTTTTTATTTATCTTTTTTATCAACTTTACAAGAAAAACATTAAATTATAAAGAAAAAGGAAAAATGCAAAATATGAAAAAAAAAAAGAATCTAAAAAATATATCTATAAAAATGAAAAGTATCGAAAGTATTATAGTCGTATCATTAGGTCAAATGAGACAATTATATAATTAAAAATACATATGAGGTTTTATAATTTCTAAGTTCTAATAAAATATTGGGTTTTATTGATAATAAATATTTTCGACAAAATCCAATTCAAATAATTTAGGAATCATGAAGTATAATTAATTTAAACTAATCATAACTTCAAATAGGGCTTTGATTAGGCTTAAATTGATTATTTGAATTTTTAAATAAATTGGCCAAATCAAAGCTCAAAAATTATTCTTGCATATGTGTTTTTTTATTTTTTAATGGCCTTAAGGATATCTTGATCCTTTTGTGAATAAATCGAACCAGATCAATTTTAGGCTTGAAAGCCTCAAATTAGTTTAACCCAAGAGTTGAGTGTTTAAGTTATTGTGGTTACAATAATAAATAAGAAGTAAGCAATGGCTGAGTGGTTAGGGCATTGGTCTACTTTGTTGATGTGAACCTTATGAGATTTCAGTAACCTAAAAGTGGAGTTAAATGGAAAAGTCTTCGGATAGTCCCTAGAACCACCCAGACTTAAAAATAAAACCCTAAGTAAAAGAACCAATCCCTAAACATTAGACCAAAACCCTAAAGGAAGTAAAGCCCTAAGAACTGTACTCAAACGAGCAAAAACCCTAGGAAACCTAATACTTAAAAAACCCTAAAATGATAACAAAATCCTAAAAGGATTGTTAAGTCCTAATTAAATGAACAAATATCTTAACATGACAAATAAACACTAATAGTAAGTTTAAATCCAACAATAAAAGTGATCAATATCACCAAACAACTAAAACCCTAATTTTTGAGCTCATACGAGAACTAAATTACTATAAACGAATATCAAACCCTAAATAAACCCTAGGCATACATGTAAGGTACTGAAATCAACTAAGGTGTAATATAAAAAACTTACCAAAACCCTAAACAAACCTTAATTACTGGTGTGCTTAAGAGCTTAGTTATTGCTAGGACTTAGGCAAATCTGACTAAATTGGGTCCTCTGAAATAGTAAAGAAAATTAGAGGGAAATGGTGTAAAAATGAACAAGGGTAGCTGATGTGAAGCTACTCGGAGGATGTAACTCACCAACAAAAACAATACGACTTGACACCTCACTTGATATGACGTACAAATTGATATCAAGGTCCACCCATCACTAATCCTAAGCTACTCAACAAGATTAGATAAGAGTGTATGAAAGATGGACTTAAAGAGGGTTGCCTCACAACAATAGAATATTCAGTATTAAAATGTAAGTTATCTCCAGCTTACAAGGGAAATAGACTATTTATAGTAAGTTCTTAGGACAACATTACAAATAAAGAAATTATAAGAAAGTATATACAAAACGAGGATTCTTAGTACATATGAAAAAGGATAAAAAGGACAAAAGACAAAAATGGAAAAGTAGTACAATGTTAGATGAGGTAGACAAGTGGCAATGCAACATTGGTCTCGTACGAACATTCTCTAAGCACAGCAGGTAAGAGGGATCAAGATGTTATGGTAATAAAGGGGCTAGGATGAGAGAGATGGTGGTATGCTAAGAGAAAACTACTCAGCCATTAAGTGAGTCTTTTGTCACTCGACAAGAACCTCTCAACTATAGTTGGTCAGATTACTTGGCACAAGGTCTTCGATAAGGGAATGGTTGACATCATCACTACCGAATGTATAGATCAACGTATGACAATGCTAGGAGCTTAAGGAGTTCAATCACATTCCTTTAGTGTAAACTTTCTTGTCATCAGTAGGTTGATGAGAGAGAATTCTTCAGGTTAGGGATTGGAGTCTTCGGAGCCGTGCGTAAGTAATGGGACTGTTGGTCAACAGTTCATCAATTCCCAAAGTTGTTGAAGATTTTCCCTCAAATCTTGGTCTTCATTATCATTGAGCACATAGGGAGTCAAATCGATAACGACGAAGAAGGTAGATACGCCAAAACCTTCGTGTAGCTTAATCTCATAGGTATTATCATTAATACGCCTTAAGATCCTGTAATGTCCATCCGTTCTAGGCAATAGTTTGTTGGTCCTTCTACTAAGGAAGCGCTCTTACTAAGATGGACCTAGACAAGGTCCCTAAGGGTATAAACGACTTACCTCCTTCCGCAGTTTCCCACTTCCTTCTATCAGGCTACAATTTTGTCTAATTTCTCGGTAATCTTTCGATGTAATCTTTGGAATTCCTTGGTATGCTATAGGCCAAATTGACTTTCCCCTTGTATAGTCGGGCTATTAATTAAGTCCAAGGGTAGGTTTGGGTTAAGTCCATAAACAACCTCAAATGGTGATGTTCTAGTTGAGCTATGAGTTAAGCAATTGTAGGTGAATTCAATGATGGGTAGGCATAAATCCCAATCATGAGAGTTCTTTTCGATAGTAGCGCGCAGGAGATTATCGATGGTTTTGTTAACTACTTCATTTTGATCGTCTGTTTGGGGGTAGCAAGAGGTATTAAATAGGAGCTTAGTGCCGAGTTTCCTCCATAGCATCTTCCAAAAGAAGCTCATGACTTTCTAATCATGGTTGGATACAATACTTCTTAGCACTCCATGTAGTCACACAATTTCCTATAAAAAGAGGTTAGCAATGGATAAATCATCATTAGTTTAGTAGCAGCGAGTGAAGTAGCCTATCTTGTTGAACTGATCGACTACTACCATGATCGAATCGTGTCTTCTCGACATGTAAGGAAGGCTAAGCATGAAATCCATGCTTAGATCGGTCCAGAACCACTCGAGAATTGGTAAGGGTATATATTCTCCATAGTACTCTCTCCTCCCTTCTGTATACTTACACACCTTGCACTTCTCAAGTATTCGATGCACATCCTTCATCATTCCGAGCCAGTTAAAGTGCTCCTTCAATATCTCAACCGTCCTCTTTTCTCCAAAATGGCTAACTAAACCCTCGACATGAGCTTCTTGAACTAATAGCTCCCTTATAGAACCACTCGACATGCAAATCTACTTGCCTTTCATCAAGAACTCATCACTCAAGTAGAACCCTTCCGCAGCTCCTCTATTATTGCACTTGGTTACTAAGGGTCCAAAATGTGGTTCATGCTCATATTGATCAAGTAAAGTACTGAATCCAAGCACCTTACCTTGTAACATTATGATGAGGGTATGACAGTGTGAAAGTGCATCAACCACTGTGTTTGTGCTTCCCTTCTTATATCTAAAGACATAGCAAAAGGTTTCCAAGAACTCGATCCATTTGGCGTGACCCCAAGAAAGCTTCTATTGCCCACGAAGATGCTTAAGAGATTCATGATCAAAATAGATGATGAATTCTCTTGACAATAGATAATGCTACCAGTTTTGGAGTGTATGAATAAGGGCATAGAATTCCTTGTCGTAGGTTGAGTAATTCAGGGCAACACCTTGGAGTTTTTCACTGAAGTAGGCAATTGGTTGGTGTTCCTACATAAGGATAACACCAATGCTGACACCAGACGCATCACATTCAACCTCAAAAACCTTCTTGAAATTTGGTAAAGTGAGTACTGGAGCAAACATCCACTTAGACTTTACCTCTTCAAAACTCCTTTAAGCCTTTTCTATCCATTTAAACTCAACGTTCTTCTTAATCAATTCAACCAATAGCATAGTTATAGAGTTGAAGTTCCGGATAAATCTCTAATAGAATGAGGTTAGGCCATGGAAGCTCCTGACTTCGATAGCACTAGTTGGCATAAGCCACTCATTAATAGTTCTAACTTTTTTCTCATCAACTTGAACTCCAGTCCCTAAAATGACATATTCGAGGAATACAACCTCGCTTTGACAAAACGCACATTTCTTCAAGTTACCGAATAATTTCTCGGCATGGAGTATGGTAAACACCAATCTCAAATGTTTGACATGAATGAGGATGTTGGCACTTTAGACTAGAATATTATCAAAATAAACTACAATGTATTTGTCGATCAACAATCTTAAGGCATGATTCATTAGCCGCATAAAAGTACTAGGCGCATTAGTTAGTCCGTATAGCATCACCAACCATTTAAACAGACCATCCCTTGTCTTGAAGGCCATCTTTCATTTATCCCCAAGTCTCATCCATATCTGGTGGTAGCTACTCTTCAGGTCAATCATAGAAAAGATGCAAGTGCCATGTAACTCGTCAAGCATATCATTAAGCTGCAGGATTGGGTATTGGTATTTGATAGTGATCTTATTGATAGCTCAACTATCAATGCACATTTGCCATATTCCATCCTTTTTCGGTACAAGTACAACAAGTACAACACCAGGACTCATGTTCTCATGGACATATCCGTGATCCACTAACTTATCCACCTGCTTCTTAAGTTCAGCTGCCTACTCTAGATTGAGCCTATAAGTGGGTCAGTTTAGTAAGGCAGCCCTTGTTTGGAGGTCAATGCAACGCTCAGTTACTCTTAAAGAAGGTAAACTTTTTGCCATCTCGGTAGGGAAGATGTCAGCAAATTCCAAAAGTAGCTACTGCACTTTAGTAAGTAAGTTTACTGCCTCTCTAACCTCTAAGAATCTCCTAACTAAAAGGAGCACATAGTCTTCGACCTTGACCTCTCGTACAAATTGAGCTTGGGAAATCACCAAGGACTTTCACTACAAAGATCTAGCAACCTTTTCCTAAGCTTCTTGCACTTCCATAGGACTCATAGGTGTCAATATAATTTTTCTTCCCATTCTTTTGAAACATGTAGGTGTTTTTACTCCCATCGTATAACACTCTTAAGCTAAATAACCATGGTCAATTGAGTAAAATGTGAGATGCACACATAAGAAGGACATCAAATAGCACCTCGTCCCTGTACCTATCACCAATAGTAATCGACACTTTGACTTGCTTGGAAATGTATAGTCCTCCTTTCTTATTCAGCCAGCGAATCTTGTACGGATTAGGGTATGGTAGAGTTAGCAATTTCATGGCCTTAACTACCCTTTGTGCGATGATGTTGATATAGCTCCCTCCATCAATGATCACAGCACATAGCTTGCCTTTCACTCAAAAATTTGTATGAAAGAGATTCTCTCTTTGCTTATTCTTGTTACCCACAAAAGTACTAAGAGAACATTGAACTACAAAGCAATACTCGACTCTAACCTCAGGAGGTATCTTAGCATTGAGATCTTCCTTAAATCCTTCTAGTATCCAATCAGTTGCCATTTCTTACTCTCCTTCACTCGTACTTTTTACTTCAAACCGAGGCTTATCTCCTTTTATGGTCATGACTCAATAGTTCAGACATTGGCTAGCCACATATCCATATCCAAGGCATTTAAAACATTTCATTTGTCAGGTTTTCCTCCCTAAACTCCGACCCTAGTCTCTTCGGAGCTCAAGCTCCTCAGTCTTGCTCTTATCTTGGCCCTCATCTAGTTGGCTTGGCATGTGACCTTAGTGCTCCACCTCAGAACTGTTTGAAACTCTATCATTCATTAGTCAGCTTAATAGGCTGCTTTTGTTCAGTATTAGTGTTTAGCTACTCAGCATTCAACTAACCTAGTTCTACTATTGCCTTTCAACTCTTTAGCATACACAGATGGTTTCATCCAGAGTTGTGAGGCTCTACAACTCCACGATGTTACCAATCTCAGGCTCGTTGACATCGCATCGTATCATAAATAACTAAAACTCTCGGACATAGTCATCTATGGATCTATTACCTTGCCTCAAGTCTTAGAGTCATCGAAAAGTATCTTGTCCATAATGTTCGAGAAAGAACCTACTTCTTAGAACTCTCTTCATCTCGTTCCATGTTTGGACCTCGCATTAGGTCCTCAAGCAAACATTCTGTAGCTTCTTCCACCACATTGTCGCATATCTAGAAAATACTAACGTAGCCACTCTAATGTGTACAACATCTTCATAATCATAGAAGTTGAATATCTTTTCAATCTTCTCTTCTCAATCCAAGTTGTCATCAGCATTATTAGACCCGTTAAAGCTCAAAATCTATACCTTAAGATGTTCGGTACCTCTTGGCACCTTGAACTCACGCTCATCAATCCCATTATACGAATCTCGTCCTTCTTCGTACTCTTCCACTTCATCTAACTCCAACCTTCTTCTCATGACTCCATTGGCACGTCACGGTGGTGCTTAGTTCACTAGGAAGGCTTTCGAAGCTCGCTCGTTCATTTGCCTCCTCGGCCTATCTCTCATTTCTTAGCCTTGCTCAACAACTCTCTCATGCAGTCTAGTCTTTAAGACCCTATTTACTGAGATAACTATGTTGGCCACAATAACAACAAGATCTTGTATTTGCTCATCAGTAGTATATAATGTTTGTTAGGTAACTTGACCACAACCATGAGCATTACTCTTAACATCGTGAATCTCTCCCTATACACTAAGGTTCGACATCCTTAACACAAAGCTTCAATAAGGACACTTCACTCAAATGATTTCAACACACACATAATTATCTCCAATAGCAAACTAACTAATATTACACAGCTCTCGATCTTAACCTCAAGCTTTGATACCAGGAAATTATATGGTGTACCTAGGAGCTTAGTTATCACTAGGACTTACCGTGGCAAATCTAACTAAAATGGGTCCTTTGAAATATCGAAGAAAATTAGAGGGAAATGGTCTACAAATGAACAAGAGTAGCTGGCGTAAAGCTACTCGGAGGATGTGACTCACTAACGAACACAACACGACTTGACACCTCATTTGATATGACGCATAAGTTGATGTTAAGGTCTACTCGCCACTACTCCTAAGCTACTCAACAAAATTAGATAAGAGTGCATGAAAGATAAACTTAGAGAGGGTTGTCTTATAAGAACAGAATATTTAGTATTAAAATATATATTATCTCTGGCTTATAAGGGAAAGGAACTATTTATAGTAAATCCCTAGGGCAACATTACAAATAAAGAAATTACAAGAAAGTATATACAAAAAGAGGATTCCTAGTACAAACAAAAAAGGGTAAAAAGGACAAAAGAAAAAAATGGAAAAGTAGTACAATGTCAAATGAGGTAGATAGGTGACAGTGCAACATTAGTCCCGTATAAATATTCTTTGAGCACAGCAAGCAAGAGAGATCAAGATGTTACGAGAATAAAGGGGCCGGGACGAAGGAGATGGTAGCATGTTGAGAGAAAATTACTCAACCGTTAAGTGAGTCTCTTGTCACTTGGTAAGAACCTCTTGTAGCAGTTGATCGAATTACTCAGCATAGGATATTCAGCAAGGGAATGGTCAGCATAATCACTACTGAGTGTATAGATCAACATATGATAATGCTGGGAGCTCAAGGAGTTCAACCACATTCCTTTGGCATAAACTTTCTTGTCATCAGTAGGTTACCAAGAGAGAATTCTTTAAGTGAGGGATTGGAGCCCTTAGAGCCATACACAAGTAATAGGATCGTTGGCAACAATTCATCAATTACACTTACTAGGTTAATTATGCTTTATTATCATTAATCACCCTAATCAATCCCTAATCCATAGCCAACTTTCATTACATCTTAATTAACTACATGTTAAACTTAATTATGGACTAAGAGACAAATGCACTAATGACCTTAAAATATCTTGTATCTTAAGGGACCAAAATCTTCCCTAATTTGGTAATAAAGTAAGAAGGTACACGGTCCCCTTTTTAGCTAAGTCCTTTGTTACCTAAAAAGCTTACACTTGGTCTACCCCCACCTCCCCTCACCCCTCCTTCTCTCTCCTCAATTTCTCTGGCCAACCCTCTCCCATTTTCCCTTACTTTCTCTCATTTTCTAAACTAACAAACACTCTTAAAAAATCAAACACCAAAATACTCCTAATTCCCTTTCCTTTTGGTTGCTGTAACCACTGTTGCTGGCCACCCTACCATTGCTACAACCACTCCAAGCCACCAAACACCAAGTTCCTCACCTTGTACACACCCTCCTCTAACCCATCGACATATATTCACGTCCACACACATACTCACACTTAAGGCACAACACCCTTAAGAGGTTACTTTCACTTCTTGCCCCGGTAAGTGTTTAGGTAAGTTTTTCTTTTGTTTTTCTTATAGAATAGTGAAAGAAAGTTAAATTTTGATAGATAATCTCCACTTTACAACTAGGCCCTAGATGTTTTAGGTTATTTCATGAAGAATAGGTAAGGGTTAGTAAAAGAAAAACACAATTTGGTAAGAGTTATAACACTAGCAAAGTAAGTATGGTAGTATAGTATAGTGTTGGTTTAGGACCAAATCATTAAGTAGTATGATGGAACCCCCATTTCTTACACATTCAGCCACTTACATGTCTCCACACCACTTTTCTACACATTATTATGTTATGATTATAGTTATAGATGAGTAAAAAGATAGGTTACATAAGTGAAATTACCTTAAAAACAAGTGTTACATGAAAATGGAAGAAATGGCCCTAAGAACACAAGATGGCTGCCACTTCCATGAAAAATTCAAATCTATAAAATTTAGTTTATTAACTTAATAATGTGATTATTTAGTGTTAAGTATGAATTAGGACTTAATTAACCAAGTTAAGTAAGCTAAAGTTTAGCTAAGGCCCTAAACTAGCATAGTTAGTGATTAGAGGCTTAAAAATGGTGTTAATGACCACTTTAACTCTAATGACCAAATTTGTAAACTTAATAAAAGTGGGCTAAACTTAAGGCCAACATTAGGCTTAATTCCAAAAAGACAAGTGAGTTTAGGCCTAACACCCTAAAATGCAATTTAGGCTCAAAAAGCCCAAATAAACTAACTTTAAAGCCCATATGGATAAGTGACCAGATCTGAACCTTGGGTTGTTAGGCTTAGAATAAGTTAATTAAGAGGCCTACCAAGCCCAAAATCCCATTCAAGACATCCACCATAGCCTCCTTAGTGATTTAGAGCCTAAAACTTAGAAAAAGGGCCCATTTAGGCCCATAAAAGCATTACTAAGGCCCACAATAAAAATTTAAAGTGCTAGGCAAAAAAAATCCAAGTAAAGTACTTAAAGAGAAGCCTAAATTATTAAATATAAGGCCCAAGATGAAAAACCAAGCCTAAGGCCCAAAAATAGGCCCAAACCCTATAGTGACTCAACTCATCATTTAGGCTTACAACCATGTAAAGCATGAATCGAGAACTTGCTGACCCATGAACCCAAAAAATAACCTCACCAAATGAAAGAATATTCCAAAATGATGAAAACAACTATAAGATCACAAAAAAATTGGAGTTAAAATGAAGAAACTACGTCCAAATTACAAAAATAACAAAAATAGGGTTAGTGACCAATAAGTCTAGGTAGCTAATACAAATAAAATACTCATAGACTTTAAATGCATTCTTTGGGTGACAAGGATACTAAGTTGGATGCGGTCGAGGACTACTAGGACTAGTAAGTGTCATGTCTGAGTGAGTATACCACTTTCTGCTTTACTTTGCTTTGTGCTTGTAGCTTATGAATTATCTAATTGTATCTAATAATTGAACTTATTGTATGTTGAGGTATATGGGATATTGTATATGTTTGCTATGATTGATTTTACTTCCAAAACATCCTAAGATATTACAAACATCTATATGTACTGCATTAGAATTTAGGATATTAGAGTATTTGAATATGATTGTTTGGCCACCTATGAATCTGAGTTAATAAATATTAGACCTTTAATTAAATTGGACATGCATTGTATCTTATAACATGAATTAAAGGGTATCAGCACTACGCAGTAGAATGGGAGATCATGCTTTGATGGATCCATATTGACCTTGTGTATTATGATTGTTTATCATATGGCATATTTCATGTGACATGTTCTTGCCTTGACCTTCAGGAACTACTCAACTCCGGGGAATGCTACCTTTTGCTTAAGGCCGAGCCATGTCTATTGATGAGAGTAGTTACATTGTTAAGAGATTTTGAATTGGACATGAATACCTAGGTTCTGACATGCCTAAGTATTTCTTAACCAAAGCAATGATGGGCATGAAAACAGTGCTAAATGCAGTTACTGATCGACTGTATAAACTGTTGCATTGCATATGTTTGTTCATGCATTTATACATTTAATTAATAACTTATTTGATATTGTTTGTTAATAAGGTAGGAATATTGCTCGCTAAGCAGCTACGCTTATCCCCCCATAGTTTGTTATTGTAGTAAGATCTTTAGTTGCAGCCAAGCCACGGGCTGCTCAAGATTAGTTGCACCAATATGGGGTTAATCAATGTAAAGATGATGAGAGCTCGAGGGAACACTTTATTTATATTTGAACATGATATTAGTAATTAAGTATCCTTAGTATA
Source organism: Lumnitzera littorea (assembly GCA_024138015.1). Lineage (NCBI taxonomy): Eukaryota > Viridiplantae > Streptophyta > Magnoliopsida > Myrtales > Combretaceae > Lumnitzera > Lumnitzera littorea. The sequence goes on from JAMXBB010000003.1 coordinate 47,510,263, forward strand.
TTAAGTAGCATGAACTACTAGTAATGACTTATTTTGGTTTTGTATAACTTTTGTTAAGGGAAAACCTTATACCTCCCTCCTATATATGTTCGTGCTAAATTTAATTAGATGACATGATTTAATATTATGTGCTTAATTATTACATAATTGTCACGAATTGAGGACGGCCTAGTCGTGGCAGACGCCGTATACTGTACAAAGAACCCCTGATTGGTTACCCTTCCAATCAAGAACTCTTCACAAAATATACAAGGCTCTACAACCACTAGTTTCCAAAGAACATCCAGACTCATTTGATATCATTACACAAATATATTTATATAAAATTTAAGTTACAAAGCTTATATTACACAACATTTAAGTATGTCTAGGTCTAATATAATAAGATAAACAAAAGTACATAAGTAGAAGTCTACATAAACTGTTCTCTCAATACACATAGCAGCTCGCTCTTGCCCAAATCCCCAGGCTAACCTGTGGCATTCCTCGCCCTGTCTCTACGAACAGGCTAACCTGCAACAAAAGTCTAAAGGGGTGTAAGCCTAAGCTTAGTGAGCAAAACCCTCAGCCACACCACAAGCAAGTTATAAATACATTATATTCAAGCATATGAATGAATGATCAACCAGAATGCCAAACAATAAGTATAATTAACTAGTTCATATACGTAACTCAGATTTAACGCCCTCCGAAGTCAAGGTTGGAGTATACACGGCACCAATCAGATCCGGGTATTATACTAGAACTTACTTTACTACGGAACCCCACGTTCCATACTTATATCAAATAATTCTTTTATTTTCAGAAAAACCCAAGTTCTAGTATAATTGTGAGTGGGCCCCCGCAGTCCACACTCACCCTTAAATGGAGGCCTCTAGACTCGACCCTTAGCCAGGCGGTTGGCGCCTCCAACGCCTAGTGTTCCCGCGGGCCAGGGTAAGGTCATTTTGTATGAGTGCACCGTACAGAACCAAATAAATAAATGATATCAACCCCCGAATGGCCTCTCTTTACCTCCGTGTGATGTGACGGCCGGAATAGTATCCATGCTATGCATGTTAATGCATGTCTCAATTTCTTTTTATAGGCCGAGTATAATTAGGTTCAAATTATGCTATGACCATCCAATTGTGCATACAATCATTTTCTATATTACCATGCAACAACCATAGCATTATCAATATTTAAGATAAATTCACAATTCAAGACATACCAACATACACAGGCATTTTTCCCAATCCCCATACAATCATCAATTAACAATAATATTTAAGTCCACTATCTACAATCACAAAACAAGCATGGAATCATTGGGTAAATACTCACTTGGCCATGGTAATTTGCCCTAATCGTAGTAGTCGATTGGGAGGTCCTCACGCTCCTCAGAGTCACCTGATCATTACGATTTGATAAGACTAGTAAGTAACTAATCTAACTAATACTTCTAAACATTTAATTACCTAATCTACTTAGACTATTATCAATTTTTACCCGGTTAGACTTTATTATTAATCGTATATAACTTTTTCGTTTTATTTCTAATATTTATGAATTTATAGTCGTTTTTCATCGTTTTCGGACGTATATTCATACGGTAATGTTTGTTTTGGACGTTAAGACCCCTATTTTATATTATGAACTAATTTTATAGAAATTTTTAGCTATAATACTTAAGTATTGCTATTACTTATATTTATAACCTTTATTCTTTAAATTCTTATAATTTAGGGATCTACTTTATCATTACTAATTCATGTACTGATTTAGGTATAATTTAGTTTACAAGGTGTATTAGGATTTACTAATTTTAGTATCTAATTACCTACATTTTCTTATTTTTCTCATTTTCTAAACTTATGCTTATGTCATTGCTTACATCATCTTTTCTTTATGTCATCATATGCTTATGTCATCTTTTCTTTATGTCATCATATGCTTATGTCATCATTTACCTCATCATTTGATTACATAAGCATTACATCATGCTTATGTCACATGTACATGTCTTATGTACATTTATTTCTTACTTTATACTTATATACATATGCCTTATACTTATACTTATGTACATATGTCTTATACTTATACTTATGTACATATACATTATACATACATATACTTATACATCTACATATACTTATACCGTATTTATACATGTATTTCTACTCATATACCTATACAGTTGAATACGTATTTTTATACTAAAATTTCGTATGCCAAATTTTCCCTTAAGAAAATCCTCTCAATTTTCATCCTTTTGCATTTCTATGTATGTATTTAGTATAGTATATGTATATATAGTTAGATATGGTCTTAAATTAGGTTATGTACATGATACATACTTATGTACAAAGGTTCATATACTTGTATTTCTTTGGTATTTCTTTATGTATACACATCTAAGAGTACATACACATGTATTTCTTCCATTTCCTTCATGATTCTTCATTTTCTATACTTAAAGATGGAAACTTTGTTTTCTTCTCTTCAAGACTTCACTAAACACCTAACTACTTACCTAATCTACTTAATTAACTAACTAATGAATAATATAAAGTAACATAAAATAACTTAAGAACATACCTTTAATTTGTTGAAGTTTAAGGAGACAAAAGGGAAAGGTATGAAAGTGAAAGTGGAGGGGGAGTTCACGGCATGAAATGGGGAGTTTTGTTTTTGTTTCTTTTGTTTGGTTTTCAATTATAGAAGACAATAAATGGTGGGGTCTAGAAGGGGGAGAGGTGGATGGCAACAATTAAGAGAGAAGGGAAAAGAAAAATCAAAAGAAAAAGAAAAGAAAACCATCATTAAGAACTAAGATATTTTCCTTATCTCTTAAGACTTTTGACTTTCAAAATGTTGACTTTAGTCAACATTTGTTGCCTTGGTCAACCCTTTGACTTTTCTCAACATGCATTACCTTAGTCAACATTCCTTAAGTATGTTTAATTTTGTGCACATAATGTGGTAATTAAGGGAAATTAGAGGAAAAATGAAGGAAATGAGGGGAAATGAGATATTTGATGATTAGATTTGTAAACATTGTTAATGAGATCTTACTTTAGGTCTTTATAGCCTATATATCTCATTTGATAAACTACTTTGAATAACAAATGCAAAAAGTACCAATTTAAGTGTTAAGGTTCACTACATAAACCTAATCTTCAACTATTACCCTAACTCTAAGTAAAACTATCTTAATCACTTACTCAAGAAGTGAATATAATCTATGACTCATTATCTTAATTTCTAATGGATTACCTAAGGATTCAAAGTATATAAGTATGAATAAGGGTCATCTCTAACCCTTTACTAGTGAATTGGACAAAAGGATAAGCATTATATTATCAATTAGGGTTTTAGGGTATATCATGTTGGATTAGTGCACATGTGTCTTTAAAACAATCATTTTTAGGGTTTCTATCACTTTTGAATAAAATCTTTAGCATTTAGAAACATTTAGGGTAGAAAAATTCTTTACGCGATTGAGTAATTCTTTTAGGATTTTCACTTTCATTAGCCTTGTCGACTCCTAAATTATCTAACAAAGTCGAGTCTCTAACAAAAACTAGGTTGATAATTTTAGGGGTTTACAATAATGCTAGCTCCCAGAAGGAAGTTGAAGTTGTGAAATCCTTTGTGTAATACACCGAAGGCCCCTAGTCAAGGATAGTGCTTGATCTTAGATCTTCCAGTATTATATGGCGGTACTACCAAGACTCAAACCCTTCTAAGTTATGGCAGTTTAAGGTCATAGGTTTAAATTACACTTCAAGCATGCTTTAGCTTTCTTAGACTAAGCATGTGACTGTCCTCTCCAACAAGCATGGTCGAAATCCAACTAAAGTTAAGAAATACAACGAAGCTTCCATTATCCTATAGATAACCCCTTTCTACTCCTCTACAAATTTACTTTTTTTCCTTTTTAGAAATGGGAGAAAGGGTCCTAATTTAGAAAAATACAAAAAGATAGAAAATTTAGAAAAAGTACCAAAAAATAGGAAATTTAGCAAAAATAGAAAATTTAGAAAATTAAAAAAATAAAATAAAAAAGAAGTAGATAATAGAATAGGAAATTTTAATTTAGCTTTAGTTTGGGACTTAACGAAAACGAAAAAAAGAGAGAGAGAGAGAGAGAAGAGAAGGATAATGCTAAGCCTAGTCTTAGATTTAAATATAACCCAAGTTGACTTAGTCCATACATGCAACTTGATTGCATATATAGATAAGGCGAAAGTCAATGGCTTGATAGTTAAGCACTTGGACTAATATTAAGGAGACTTTGGTTCGATTCTAATATAAGGCACTTTATGCCCTTTTAATTTTATATCTTCAAATAGCTATGTGTCAAGCAGCTACTACGTATGTTGTGACACATAGCGACATCTAGTACAACTAGTGCCTAACGTAGTACTACAAGGCACCATATCAGCACCCATTTTCTACCCCTTTCTTTTCCCCAATTTTCCTATGCAATACCAACTCGACCCCCTTACTTTGGCTCAACTTTTTATGCAAATTCCATACGTGAGCACACAATTTAATGGTATAATCTTATTCTCCACACAGTAAACTATGAATAGAGGTTAATAATCTATCCAAATTCATGTAAATCACTAATCAACTCGGTAATGGAAAATAGGAAAAAAGAAGAAAATCTAAGATTTGGTATTCATGCTAAATCAACCATTAATGATCGTTTCCTTAACATATCCAAGATCAAAACAATATAAAAGGAGTTCCTCATTCATGTTTTAGTATCATCAAGCTACAAAATCCACTTACAAACTCTCCCTTTCTCTCCACTCGATTCATCTCTCTCTCTCTCTCTCTCTCTCTCTAACTTGAGCTTTGAATTGAAGCTACTCTAGCTAATTTAACACCATGACTGAGTTCCCTAGATTACTAGCTTTTGGTTACTACTCTTTCCCTCCTTAACCGTGCCCCCTAACTCGAGTATACTACCCCAAGGGTTTCTAAAACCTTAGCCACCACCTCTGTCATTGACAACAACCATACCTCTCTTGAATCCAACATCACTAAAGCACTCAAAACCCTTTAAAACCCCAAGTTAGTGCACCATCCATGATACAGACTTCTGGCTAAACAAAAGAACCCGATATCATGCGTAACCAATGGGATTGGTCCAAGCCATAAGATGGCTTGAAAGGTAAATGGTAATTGAAGGTTGGGCAGGGGGTTCTAATACACCAACAATGGATATGACGTACTAACACCTCACACAAGCTTAGGTCACACTTGATACGATGCACAAGTATGGCTAAAAGTCACTCATCACTAATCTACGCTTGAATAGGCTAGATAAGAGTAGCTCAAGAGTAAGAGGGACACTAGCTCGAGAGTGAAAAAGTTCAATGTATTCTTTGTATTATCTTGACTTTTACAATATGACAATGTTTATATCATCCTATTAAGACAAATCCTAAGTTACAAAAATTACAAAATAATGGTCCTTATTTGCTAAAAGGAAAAGAATAATTTACAAGAAAAATATGAAATCGTGCAAAAGAAGTAACACAAGCATCCTTTGTCAGAAAGGACAGTACAGATGTCAGTAAAGGACAGTGTACATGCATTTTTACTGTGATTCTGACAATATTGTGGTCTAGACAGGGGTAGACCTCAATTCGGGCTTGTTCGGTATCAAAAGGGGCTAGATAGTAGTTGGTTTAAGGACATATCACATTGGGGTTGACCTCAGATGGTCGACTGTTAATAATTTTAATCGGCCTCAGCACAGTAAAGATTGTTACATTCAAATTTGGCACTTGGACTATAGTTAAGTGGAAGGTTCGACTCGGTAAGCTAGTTGATCACCTTAGCAACATCTTGGATGGCATGTAGAGCAAAGTAGCTCAACAGATCAAACTAGGGTAAGCATTGCTCCTCGACACTTAACTCATCTCAAACAGCTCAACAGACTGTCTACGAGAGCACTTGAGATCAAGAGCATATAATTGGTCCTTGATCCCTATCAATCCACCTCGATGACCATACCAATAGCTTGCACATGAGTTTTCACTCTCTAAACCTATGCTCCACTCTCTAAAAATTCCATCACCATGAAAAAACTTCCCAGTAACTCTCGAAGCATGCGATTCATAAGTTGCATGAATGTGCTCGGGACATTGGATAGCCCAAATGGCATTACAAGCCATTCATACAAACCATGTCATGTCTTGAAGGTGGTTTTCTACTCATCACCTTTATGCATTCAAACATGATAATATCTAGATTTGACATCGATCTTGGAGAACACTCTTGCTTCACTTAACTCTTCTAGCATGTCATCAAGCCTAGGTATGGGATACCTATACTTGATGGTGATTCGATCAATGGCCCGACTATCCATATACATCTTCCAAGACCCATCTTTCTTCAGCACTAATAAGGCCGGTATAGAGTACCAGCTTAAGGACTCATGTACGTACCCTTTCTCTATGAGGTCGTCTACTTGCCTTTGTAACTAGGTAACCTATTCAAGGTTCAGTCTATAGGCAGGCTTGTTCGGCAGGGCAGCCCCTGGTTGTAGGTCAATCGCATGCTTAACGCCTCGGATTGGGGGTAAACCCTCCAATAGCTCCTTTGGAAATAGATTGGCAAAGTCCTTTAGTAAGGTTTTTACCTCGGTTGACAGCTCTTCTTCCTTGGGTCTCATCTCCAAAAGCCTCCTAACAAGCAAATAGGTAGGTCCCTCCAACTCCATTTCTCTTTTCAATTCATCTCGGATCCGTAGCAAAGCCTCCTTCCTCAGGGTTTGGCTAAGCTAGGACTGTATGATTTTTACTTACTCAACAATCATGGGGCTCAATTTCATCCTTCTTCCTTCATGCTCCATAGAACATGTATTGCTCCTACCATCATACATAATTGCTCAATCAAACATCCATGGTCGTCTAAGTAGAATATGGGATATACTCATGGTTAGTACATCATAAATCACTTCATTTCGATACTTACCAATGCAAATCTACATAGGCACCTACTTGTTCACTTGTAAGGCTCCCTTATCACTAAGCTAATGAAGCTTGTAAGGTTTTGGGTGGGGTATGGTCGGTAATTTCAACTACTGGACGATAAATTCGAAGGCTGCATTGGTATAGCTCCCACTTTTTACAATCAGTGCACATGGCGATTCATTGACCTTGTACCCAATATGGAAGAGATTTTCTTTCTATTCGTCTTTGGGTACAGGACTGACACTCATCGTCCTCCTCAATACTAGTGCGGTTGACATAAAGTTTATCATGACCCAACAGTATCGTTGTCGTGGTAGGTTGCCGTGTACCGTATAAAGGTTTATTATCAACCCCCTTACTAATCATAGGCCTTTCATACGACATACAAGGCTCCTTTCACTCTACGTTACCACTAAGCCCATAGACAAGTAATATAGAGCAAATTAACTAAAATTACTTCTATGTTATAAATTAGCTACTTGTGTAGGCTCGTGAGACCCACACCAAAACAATATTACAAAAAAATGCAGTTCATAACGGAACTGCATTAAATCTGTGTTATGAGCAAAAACATAAAAGTATCTAAATGTCTATAANCATCTATTCTACAAGCAAAATCAAGTAAAGAGTCATCGGGAATTTACTCACTTTGCCATGTGAATCAATCAAAGTAATTCGAAGACAAGTCGTCTCCGTACATGGTATCCCCTGGTCATTGAAATAATATTTATAAGGGATTGAAATAAACTTAGAAAACTAAGTAAATTTTCCTTAAGTTATATTCTTGACTAATTTTTGTAATTTTTCCTAGTTTTTACTTAAAGTTCAATCGCGTATAGCTTTTTCGTTTTAAATCCGATTTTTATGATCTTATAGTCAATCTTCATCTTTTTCGAGTGTACTTTAATGTGGTGGAGTTATATTTTCGAAATGAGGCATACAATTCTGTCCATGGGTCAGAACAGTAGCGGTCCTCATGTGTTGGAGTGCTTTTGGGACTTGTATGGGAAATGGGCTTTTTGATAACTTGAGAAATTCTTTGGGCTTGGTCTTAAGATTTTATCCTAAGCTTAAAATACTCCTTGAGATCAAATTTACAACTTTGATTTATATTCCTAAGGCTAACAACCACTTCATGGGCCCTTTAGTAGGCTTAAGTTGTCAAACGGGCTTGTTTTTTGTTCAAACTAAAGTTAGTGACTTTGGTGGGCTTATGGGGTCTTAGGTGGATTTCTTATGGGCTTCAAAACATCCTCTCTTGATGTTTTAAGGTGCTGGTCAGAATTTTATTGAAGGCTCAACTTAGAGTTCTAGGCTTGTTTTGAGAGTTTTAGGCTCGGTTTTGGGTTTTAGGCTTTGTATACTTACCATACTTGCTTTGGTTGATCTTTTCACTTTGTTCATTTACTTTTATCATATTTTTAAGTGTCTTTTTCCCACATTCCAGATCTGGTCGTGATGATTCCAAGGGGTTCTCACTTGGTTTTTTCAACTTGTTTCATCATTTCCTTAAGTTTAGATGTTAGATTATGCATTTAAACTACTTGTATCTAAATCTTAACTTAATTTTTCTTCCATAGGATGATTCTTTAACTCATGCTCCACACAAATAAATAGAAGATCTTATACTTAATACAACCTCAATATCATAGCTCATGTCATACAAAATTGGTTTCTTCATAAAACTTCATGTGATGGATTTTTCCTTAACTTAAGTCTAGATTTGAGCATGTTTAACTTAACAGAAATAAAATCAACATTCAAAGGACCTTTGAATCCTTACGTCCAGCATGTTCATCTTCCATTCAAGTTCTTGTTTCAAGGTTTTCTCAACTTAGAATCTTCCATTCAAAGTATTACATAAGTATCATTACAAAACACCAACTTTACATGCTCATGTTTCAATTTCATGTAAGGGTTTCATGAGTTCGTTTCTTAAAATGGTTTTTGGTGTTATAACAACTTAAACGTTACTTATATCTTCAAGAAATCAAAGTCTCCTAACATAAACACTAACCCACTAATCACAAGAAATACTTACTCGTCCTTAAAGCAAAATACGGTGGTTATGCACTAAGGTTCCACTTAAGCTCTTAACTTTGCTTCCTCATTTTTACCACCTTTTAGAAACCTGAGTTGTTTGATCTTTTGGAATGGGGTTTGTAGAAGGTTCTAATGATTCTAAAAGATCTTAGATGGTGAAAGAAAATGACACAAGAACAAGAGGAGAAGTTACTGTAAATGAAACTTGAAAAATGGGAGAAAAGTTGATTTTGTGGGGTAAGGTTGTTTCTCCTTTTTATGTTTGTTTAAAATGAGAGAAAGAAGATGTGAAAGTGAAATTGAAAGTGGGAGAAATAATGGAGAAAGTGGCTGGTTGGAATTGAGAGAGAATGAGTGGTTAAAATGTCTTGAAAGTGTTGTCTTGTAACTTACACAAAAGTCAACAATTGCAACTATTAATTATGTAAGCATTAAGGAATGAATAGTGATGTGTAAGAGAAAGTGATTGATTGTTGAAAAATAAGTGCATGGCCTTCCCTTTCTTCCTTGTTTAAATCTACCATTTAAAATCCTTTTAGTCCATGGAATGGTCTTGTCTCATTTAATGAAGTTAAGTATGTGAAATCTTGTGAAAAATTGTCTATATGTAGTATAAGTGACGGGGTGATAAGGAAAATGTCTTATCACTAGATTTTGATAAGTTATTAATTGATAAATGATTCTAACTCTCAATTGATAAGTCATCTAAGGTAATAGGTTGGTCTACTTATTGATGTGTAAGGCTTAAACATGAAGATAAGGACATGGTCTTATAGAAAATTGTTTTAGGGTTTTCATCTTGCCTTGTTTTGTAATTTATGATTTGATTTTTATAAAAGTGTGAAATTTTCTAAAGTTGAATGAAATTATTTAAATTAAATTATCGATTAATTACTTAGGGTTAAAATTCCTTAATGGTTTTAGGGTTTAAGGTTTTAAATAACTTTAGAGCTTGTAGTTCTTCAAGCTCAGGTTTTATCGATAATTAGTTTTTAAATTAGAAAAATTTAATTTATTTCTAAATGTAAACTTAAGTTTTTAGTTTAGTTGACCCTTGGGAGTGTTCGAAAGGTACTCTTAATCTAATCTTAAGCCCACTAAAAGTAGTGTTTACAAAGTTGCCTTCTTCACTTTAGATGACTTCCTCATTGGATAGCTTGGCTTGTCCATCCTCTCTCAACTCTTTTACTTCTTCATCTATACTATCGACCTCTACAATCAATGCCCCACCTCTGATCACCATTGTCCACCTATTTAAACACTAAGTGGCCATGTGTCCAAATCCTTGGCATTTAAAACACTTGACTCGTCTTCCTCCTTAAACTCTAGCCCTTCTCAAACGTCTTCGAGGGTTCCTTCTCCTTTACTCAAGTATATAAAGCAAGTCAGGTTTCAATAACCTTGCTGGGTTCCATTCATAGAGGTCTGCTCGAAACTGATCGACTACTGCCAGGACGGTTGACAGGTGGTCATAATCTTCCTGTTTAGCGCCTTTCTATCCTCTAGGTGGCTCGAATTGCATCATTAAGAGTTCTAACGTCCAGGGGTTTCTAGGACATCCCCAATCTCATACTTTAATCTACCAATGAATCGAGACACGATGTGGTCTTCTAGCTCCACAACTTCGCATCAGATCATTATCATCTGGAACTCTTTAACATAAGCATCCACACTCGATGCTCCTTGTCTCAGTTCTTGTAGTCTCTTAAAGGCATCCTACAGATAATAGCTCGGCATAAACCTTCTCCGCATAACCCTCTTCATATCATCCCAACTCCTAATCTCTCATTCTCCTTCTCTTCTTCTAATAGCCTACAAGTTCTTCCACCATAAGGCGATATAACTAGTAAACTCCAACATAGCAAGTCTAATCTTTGCATTGTCAAGCACTTCATAGTATTCAAACTACTTTTCAATCTTGTCTGCCCAATCTAGGTAGTCTTCGGCATCACTACTTCTAAAGAAACTTGGGATACACATCTTAAGTCCATCAACTCTAGGTGCTCATGCATTTCTTTCCTCAGGCTTATACTATTCCTCTACCTCATCAACTCCTTCTACTTCCTCTTCAATCTCTTCTAGCACTAACCTTCATCTAGCATCCTTACCAACTCCTTTAGATAAGGGTAGGCGAGCTAGGGCATTAACCTAACCAAACAAACCATTGCCTTATTGTTGCTACTTACGTTCTCTAGTGGGGCTATTTCTAACTCATTGTCTATCTTCTTGGATAACCGTCACCAGGTTAGCTACCAAATCGGTAAGCCTGTCCAAGCGGTCACCCACTGATTGAGGTGAAAAGCTTCCTTCTTACCCTTAACCATGTCAAGTACCACTCTCTTGGTTTCCTAAAGTCTCTTGTACACTTGAATCCAACATTGATGTCTACTTCATGATGACAAATTCTCAATAAACATACATTCAACCACACTCTGTTTTGGCATATCGAAAATAGGGAAAGATAGAGTACAAAACTCTTCTCACTACTAAACTTCAAAGTTAATAATAGATTCACCATTACATAAGAGCAGTGATAAACTATTAAAAGAACACAGTAGCAGAATCCAGCTTGGAACGTAACCAAGCTCTGATACCAAGATGATACGGACTCGTGGATGGACATACGAACTCGATATCACATGTAACCAAAGGGATGGGTTTAAGCCACAAGATGGCTTGAAAGGTAAATGATAGTCAAAGGTTGAGCAAGGGGTTCTCGTACATTGATGAAGGATATGATGCACTAATGCTTTACACGAGCTTAGGTCACACTTAATATGACACACAAGTATGATCGAGGTCACTTACCATTAGTCTATGCTCGAATGGGCTAGATAATAGTAACTCAAGAGTAAAAGGGATACTTAGCTCGAGAGTGAAAAAGTTCAGTGTAATCCCTGTATTATCATCCTTGACTTTTTCAATATGACAATATTTATATCATCCTGTTAGGGCAAATCCTAAGTTATAGAAATTACAAAAGAATGGTCCTTATTTGCTAAAAACAAAAGAATAATTTACAAGGAAAATATATAATTGTGCAAAAGGAGGAACGCGAATGTCCTTTGTCAAAAAGGATGGTACAAATGTCTGTAAAGGATAGTGCCCATGTGTTTTTATTGTGATTCTAATAGTATTGTGGTCCGGACAAGGGTAGACCTCGGTTCAAGCCTATTCGGCATTAGAAAGGGCTAGATAATGGTTGGTTTAGGGACAGCTCACATTGGGGTTAACCTCAGATGGTCGACTCCTGATAGTTTTACTCAGCCTTAGCATAGTGGAGATTGTTGTATTCAAATTTAACACTTGGACTATAGTTAAGTGGAGGGTTCGACTTGGTAAGCTAGTTGATCACCTCGACAACATCTTGGATGGCATGTAGAGCAAAGTAGCTCGACAGATCAGACTTGGGCAAGTATTACTCCTCGATGCTTAACTTACCTCGAACAGCTCAACAAACTGTCTAAGAGAGCCTTCAAGCTCAAGAGCGTATAATTGGTCCTTGATCCCTATCAATCTACCTAGATGACCACACCAATAGCTTACACATGAGTTTTCACTCTCTAAACTTGTGCTCCACTCTTTAAAAATTCCATCACCACACTCACTTTTGAGCTAAGCTACTGATGTTAGCAATCTCACGATCACTTAGGTGTTTAATCCGTAGCTTGGCTACTTCCCTTCCTTGATAGCCGTGACAACTAATACCCTAAGTAACTCGCCGCCACTCTTTGAGACACCATCCTCCACTCATCCTCACTTGAAAATAACTAGACCACTTAGCTCTTTGTACTTGAAAACCCTAGGTCACACACCCCATTTGTACCCAATAGCTTCCATGTAACTCAACAGCCACCAACTCTGATGGCCACTTTGCAAAAACCACCTAAACAACCTCATTACACCACCATACCATAGCCAATAACACTTTTAGTAATCAAAATCTCATGAAAGTGTCGAGACCCAGTTGAATTACCCATTGAAAATTACCAATTTGAGCCCTCATCAGTACACTTGTCGTCACCCAATGCGATCAAGATTTGACCCTGCTACTTGATCCAAGATTAACCCATGATCCAACTTGACCTATGCCTATAAGCTTAGTCCAATTCTCCTTCCATTCTTCTTTGGTTTTGTCTTTGTTTTTTTTTTTTTTTTCTCTCCTCTTTAGTTAATGTCTTATTCTATTTAAAATACAAAAAAAAAAGGTACAAAAAAAAAATGAAAGAAAAAAAAAAGAAGAAAAAGAAAAAAGAAAGGAGGAAAAGCTTTGTTATTTTATTTATGCTTTGGCTAAAAAATAAAAATAATAATAAGAAGAAAAAAATAGAAAAAAAAAGAATAGAAAATAAAAGTGTTTTATCACCTAGAAAATTTATTTTCTAAAATAAATATATCTCTTAAATGAACCCTTTTAAAATTAGAGCCTCTTTAGAATTTTTTAGAAAACAAAATAATTAAAAATTAGTACCCTTTTAGATTCTCAAAAACCAAATGGCTAGGAGATATAAACTTGGCCACTTTTTTTCAAAATTGAAAGAAAGAAACATCAAAATTTTCAAAATGAATTACGAAAAATTTGATCCTTACTAGAGGGTACGTAGATACCTACGGAATGACTTAAAATAAGAAAATCTTTTTATTTTCCCTATTGCAAATAATTTTAATTTGTTATTTTTGTTTATGCAAATAGAATTAGTTTATTGTAAATTTAGAATTAGTTAAAAGGGATAATTTGAAAAATAAACTTAATTTCAAAAAGATTGTGGTACTCATTAAGGATTTAATAAGTTAGCCTCCAAACTCAAATATCTAGTTTTTAAAACCATTTTAAAAGAAATTAGTTTTTTCAATAGACTAATGGCTACGTTAAATCAATCCACTCAATTAATTTAACTTAACCCGTTTGTTCCCAACTCTAGTTAGGTAACGACTCCAAGCTTTTCAAAATATAAACCAAGGATTTCTTAACTTTCAATCGAAGGTTAGCATTGTCGAGCATTTTTCACCCTCTCCATTCTTTTTAAATTAGATCTTCTCTAAACCGATTAGTACTAAACTCTTACTCGTTTAGTACTAACCTTCGACTAGAGTTTGAAGAAAATTGATTCTTTTTACATTTTGAAAGTACTTTAGAGTCACCATCCAATCGAACTTAGGAAAAAGAGTTAAGTTATAGCCAATTGGGAGAATTAGTTATAACTTAGCTACCGGTCTATCAATCTAAGAGCTATTTTATTAAACCCTAAATAGGTACGACTTTTTAACTTCCCGAATTTAACTCTACTTTTCAAATATACCCTTTTTAATTTCTAAAATGACTAATCATGTTATACGTGACTAAATTAATTAATTTACATGAATATCTACGAAAATGGAAAAAAAAACTTTTCATATTTTAAGTCGCCCCGTTCCTCCGTACAAGTGCCTATGTACCTACTATTCGGGATTAAACTTCCATAGTTTATTCTACTAAAAACATTATGGGATGATTGATTTTAATTTTCAAAAAATGTCGAGTTTACGTTTTTATCTGTTTTTATTTATTTAAGAAAATTTCCTAAAGAGTCCTAAATTGGTGTGGTTTTCAAAAATTCTAAAAAGCTCTAATTTGGAAAATGATAAATTACTTTTATTTATTTGAAAAAAAATTAATTTTTCTAAGTGATTTGGCAACTTTATTATTTTTATCATTATTTCATTTTTTATTATTTATTTATTTTCTTTTTATTTTTATTATTATTTTATTGGGTTTTTCATTAAAATATAAAAATAAAAATAAAATATTTCTTCTTCTTTTTTTTCCTTTCTTTTTTTTTCTTCTTTTTCTTCGAATAAATAAATTACAAGAACATGAAACAAAAAGTAAATTAAAAAAATAAAATAAAGTAAAGAAAATAAAATAAAAATAAAACCATAAAACAATTGGACCAAAATATGGAAAGGAGATGCGTGGGTCAGTTGGGTCGAGAGCGCATTAGATCTGGAGCGTGAGTCGAATGCGGGTCGCGAAGCGGTTAAATTTCTGGGTTTGATTTGGGCCAAATGACTCGATTTATAGAAGGAGATAGAAGCATCGATGGAGGTGCTCCGATGCGGTTTTGGGAAGATTTTTTAACAAGTGAAGGTAGTTTCGCGGAAATTTTATTGATAAAAAGGGGTCTTGTAATAGTGCCATTAGAGTTAGTGGACATTAGTGGTGGTTTGCTAGGACAGTGGTGATGGTGATGTTGAAATCTAGGTTTGGGTTAGATTCGATGAAGCATGTGGAGGTTAGAGTGTGTGCATGCTTTGAATTGGACTCAAGTGCGACTATGGGTGGTGGTTCATCGCTAGACAGTAAGTAGTCGTGGTAGTCGGTGGTGACAAAGGATGATAGTAGGTCTTGTTATTGTTCGTTGTTGTAGAATCGTGCAGCTGTAGTATGCGTAGAGGCTATGGGTTTGGGGGAAGGCCATGAGAGAGAGATGTAGTGGAGCGAGAGAGGGGGGTCGAGAGGGAGTGGTCACGTGGTCGAGGTTGTGTTTAGCTTGTGGGTCACATGGCTAATGAAGGGGAGAGGGTTCAATTGAGAGAGAGAGAGGGTTAGTTGAGAAGGAGAGATGGTGTCCAGTCTGTTGGTCAAGAGTAAGGGTATATGTATAGGGGTTCGGCGTATGCATACGTTGTACAGTAGAGTGGCTATGCTCGAGAGAGAGAATGCTAAGAGTGAGGGAGTAAGTTCATATGGGGGAGGAGATGAAGTGTAGCTATGTGGGGTTAGTACGTATGAGGGGGTAATCCATGCGATATTGGTTGAAGGAGGCGATCGGAGAGAGAGAGAGAGAGAAGGCCAGTTAAGTAAGAGAGAGAGAGTGGACCTGGAGAGAGAGAGAAGTCGAGAGAGAGTTAGGTAGTGGGAAGAGAGGGAGAGTTAGAGAGAGAGAGAGAGGTTAGACGATGAGTGCCAATGTAGGTCCCTTTTATGTATGTACGTGTGCTGTTTTTTTTTTTTTTCTTTTGAAATAAGAAACCCCCCTTTGTGTGCGTATGTGTAAATGAATTCCCCCACTACTGTGTGTTTTTCAAAAAAATTAATCCCCTCTTCCTTATCTCTATATGTTTAAAAAAAAAAGAAAGCGAAGGGAGAAAAGGAAAAGGGGAGAAAAATATAGGGGGAAGAAAATTTGTTGTCAAGGTGAATCATAAAATGCTTAGTATAGCATTTAGACATGTAACCCAATGAGGCCTTGACATGTCGCAATGCGTGGAGCTTGAAAAGAAAAAGATAAAACACTACCCTCATACCTCTAATGAGTTTTGAACCCATGATCTCTAACTAAGTCTATGCATTTAATCTAAATGTTTTACCGTTAAGCTGTTAGCCTGTGCCTTATTTATATGTGCAATTAAATTGCATATATGGATTAGGTTAACTTGGGTTAGATTCAAAACTAAACCTAGGTCTAATAATCCTTTTATTTTTGAATTTATTGAAAATCTATTCTATTCAAACTACCTAAAAAAGATTATTTTCTAAATCCCCTATTTTTTAATTTTTTTCTATTTTTTGTGACTTTTCAAATTTTTTGTATACTTTTCTAAATTTTACCATTTTTTGTATTTTTTTTTTCAAACTTCTTATTTTTTGTTCTTTTTCCTATTTTTTTTTTATTTTCCTAAATTTCATATTTTTGGGTTTTCTTATTTTTCTTTTTTTTCTTTTTTTTTTTGTATTTTTTCTAATTTAGGACCCTTTAACCTATTTTAAAAATAAAGGAGGGCAAAAATGAAATGTCTACAATTGTCCCTCTTAGTGGTAAAGTTTGAGCAAAACTTTACTGCAAAGATAAGAGTGACACTATTTTTTCCCTAAGGGTGGATTTTATCCTAAGAAGTGTTGCAGCTAGCTAGCTATCTTAAGTCCAATCTATTGAAGATTTAGTAAAGAGAAGGGTGGCGCTCTAAGAGCTAGCCGAGAGATGAAAGAAGAATTGAAGTCTGGTTGTGCTCTTATGAGTTAACAAACTGAGGTGAAACAGGTAAAGCGCTCCTTAAGCTAGCTAATGCCCTAAAAAGAATTAGAAAACTTGGTTGTACTCTAATAAGCTAACTAACTAAGGTGGGCAAAACACTCCTAGAGTTTACTAAGACCCTAAATTAAATAGGAAAACTTAGTTGTGCCCTAATGAGCTAACTAACTAAGGTAGGTAAAGCACTCTTTGAGATGGCTAACACCCTAAATGAAAACTAGTAGTGCTCCTTTAAGCTGACTAACTTAGGTTAGAGTATCTCTTGGGGACTAGCAATCCTAAATTGGATCGATCTAAAAAACCTGGTAGTGCTACTTTGTGTTGACTAACTTAAGCAAGAGCATCTCTCGAGGACTAGTAACCCTAAAATTGGATCGATTTGGAAAACTTGGTAGTGCTCCTTTGAGCTGACTATCCTAAGTGGGAGCGTCTCTCAGGGACTAGCAACCCTAACTTATGGAATCGATTCAAGATAAATTTAATAGTGCTCTTCTAAATTGACTATCCCAAGCGTAAGCATCTATTGGGGACTAACAACCCTAACTTTTGGAATTGAGTCAAGAAAAACCTAGTAGTACTCCTCTAAGTTGACTACCTAGGCAGAAGCGTTGTTGAGCTTAGTTTTTTCACCCTTCCAATTTTTTTTTAAAAAATAAAGTCTTCTTTAAACCGATCAGTATTAAACCCCACCTATTTAATACCGATCTTCGACTAGGGTTTAAAGAAAACCGTTTTTTCAATTTGAAAAGGTATTGGAGTCACCACCTAACCGGAGTCGGGAAAAGAGTTAAGTTATAACCAATTAGATAAATTGGTTATAACTTAGCTACCAGTCTACTGATTTAAAAAAAAAAAAAACAATTTATAAAACAGCTTTTCAAAAACTAGAGATCTAGAACCAAAGGCTAAGAATTTTACACCGTTACAGGTACTATTGACTTTCCAATTTAACTTTAATCTTTAAAAAATCACCTTTTAATTTCACAAGACAAAACTCAATTTAATTACTCTAATTAGACAACTTAAGTAATCTAAGTAAAAGGAAAATTAGCTTTTTATTTTTATCATTGCCTCGTAGGTGTCTATGTTCGCTATTTGGAATTAGATGTACGTAGTTTTTTTATGAAAACATTAGTGGGTAATTTAAAAAAAAAACGATCGAGTTTACATTTTTAGTTTAATTTGGTTTATTTAAGGAAAATCTATAAAAAAAAGGGTCCTAAATTGGGGCTCCTTTTTTTTTTTTGGAAAATATTGTAAAAGGTCCAAATTTAAAAAAAAAAAGAGGATCCATTTATTTTTATTTTGAAAAATCGATTTTCTAAGTGAAAAACAGAAATAATAATCTTTATTCTTTCTATTTACTTATTTATTTATTTTATCTATTTTTACATTTAATTAAACTAAAAAAGAATAAATGACCAAGTAAACTACTTTTTCTTTATCTTTTTTTCTTTCTTTCCATTTTTACTCTTTTTGATTTTTTTATTACATTTTAAATGAATAAGTGAATAAAATAAATAAAATAAAATAAAAATACAAAATCAAAGTGAAGGCTAAGAGTAGGAAGGGAGTATAGGTCAGGTCAATTAAAATGGGTCTTAGGTCGGTTCACGAGTCGCTAGGCTATATTAACTGGATCTAAGTTGTCTTCAAGCTCAGCAGTAGCATTAAAGGAGGGCGATTCAAGGTGATTAAGGTAGATTTCTTTGTGGGTGAGGAGTCTTTTGTGTATATTTCATTGGAGATAATGGGGATAAGGACGTTGCTACAACTTGGGGTGGCCATTTAGGTAGTGGTCAGATTATGGGTAATGGTGGCAACAAAGCTCCTCTTTGTTGGGGGTTATTGGAGTTAAATGAAGTGTGGGGGTAGTGGTTTTGGGACATCACAAGTCTCATGGTGGCATTGGTTTGGATGAAGGAGGTCAAGAGTAGTTGTTTCGAATGGGGGTAGTTGTGGTGGTTAGGGTTTAGATGTAAAGGAACTTCAGGTTACAGTAGTGGATGAAGGGAGCTGAGTTAAAGAGCTCGCGTTATAGGGGAGTCATAGCAATGGTTGGAATTGCTCAAATTCCTTCAAGCATGGCTATGGGTTAGAAAGAGAGAGTGTACGACCGTAGGTAGAGAGAGAAGAAAATCGCGAGAGAGAGAGGAGCCTTAGGAGTGTTCTTGTAAGGTGGTCTCTAGTTGTGTGTATCCCTATTCTCCAATTTATACACAAAACAATCTAGAAAACAAAGGAAAGTTCGAATTTGGATTAATTGAAAATGCCCGTTTATAATAATCTATATGTTTATCCGTTAAGCTATTAGCCTATACCATGTTTATATATACAACTAAATTGTACATATGGACTTGGTCAACCTAAGCTAGATATAAATCTAAGCCTAGGTTCAACGGCCTAATTTCTAAACCTAAATTAAAAATAACAAATCTATCATAATAAAATTGTTATTTTCTAAAATCTTTTAACTTTTTCAATTTTTTGTAATTTTTTCAATTTTCTTATTTTCTAAATTTCTTATTACTTTTTTTTTTGTTTTCTTTCCAAATTTCCTATTTTTGATATTTTTCCAAATTTCTTAATTTTTTGTGCTTTTTTCTTATTTTTGCATTATTTTTATATTTTTCTAAAATTCTTATTTTTTTTAATTTCTTTATTTTTTTGGGTTTTCTTTAATTTCCTATTTTTTTGGTATTTTTCCTAATTTAGAACCTATTGAGGAAATAAAAATAAAATAAAATAAAATGGGCAAAAATTGAGTGTATGTAGTTGCCCCTCTTTATGGCAAAGTTTGAACAAAATTTTGCCACAAAGATAAAGAGACACTATTTTTGCCTCTAGAGATGACTTTAAAATGACTAGAAATCTATCCTAGACTCGATCTACCAGGGATTCGGTAAAGAAATGAAACCTAGTCATGCTTCTCTAAGCTCATTAACCTAAGTAGGAGTGTCTCTAAGAGATAAGCAATCCTATGTTGGGATCGATCTAAAAACCTGGCCATGCCTCACTAGGCTCACTAACCTAAGTGGAAGTGTCTCTCAAGGACTAGAAACACTAAGCTAGAATCGATCTAAAACCTGGTCGTATCTCACTAACCTCGGCAAGAGCATCTCTCAAGGACTAGCAACCCTAAGCTGGGATCGATTTAAAACCCAATCATGCCTCACTAAGCTCATTAATTGATACGAATTGAAGGCCGCAAACCTCGAAAAACACAGAATGGTACAAATGGGTTTAATGAACAGGAAGTGAGATTGTTGGTTTCAATGATAAATGTGAATAGATATCATGCATTAAGACATAAACACAATCAAGGGTTTGAGCTTTAAATAAGGTTTGATATAACTCACAAACATTCAATGTTTCTCAAGACTCAAAGGAAGGTTAGATGCAACTCACTAATTGGTTCAAATGAAGGGGTTCACCACAATCTCGAGGACAAAATTGATAAGAATGTGGTAAAGATTGAAGAGTTTAATCGATACTCAATAATCCAGCAAATGCTAGCTCCAGAGTAGCCTTATCCAAAAAGGGAAAAGATTCCAATTATAGGAATATACTTTGTCTAATTTTGTATATATTGTTTTATCTTTTTGTATGTTTACAGATGTTGCTATTTATAGCAAGTCCTAAATCTTAGTGGTAAAACTGTAAATAACGTACAAAGCCTTAAACCCTAAAGAATTAGGCTAATAAATAAAATAAGAGGAAAACATTATAAGAATACAAAACTGTACGTTTTATAAGGGAAGTAAGCATGCAGTTACTCGGCATTTCTTGGAAAGAGTAGTATCCAAACCGAACAAGGTTGACAATTGGATGTACGGGTTCGGGATGGAGTCCCCAAAGTGATGCAGTGTTTGCCCAAGACACTAGAAAGGTCAGCCTATAATTTTCAAGATTTAGAATCACCCAGCATGGGTCTCGTAATACTGTATCGAGTGGTTCTTTAGTCTCGAATACTCGGTCTTGTGGTATCTTGGCACTTTGGTTAACGATAGCCTTGATGCCAAGTGTTTGTCTTCCTCCCTCTCGTCCTTTTGGCTTCAGTTCGGCCTTAGCAAACATAGGTAAGCTTTGGCTTTGAGAACGTCTGCCTTGGCTTGGATATAGTCGGAGGTTGATTCCCATCACTAACCTAAGTAGGAGCATCTCTCGAAGACTAGCAACCGTAAGCTAGGATTGATCTAAAACCTAGTCGTACTTCACTAGGCTCACTAACCTAGGAGGGAGCGTCTCTCAAGGACTAGATACCTTAAGCTTAGATCGATCTAAAACCTGTTCGTGCTTCACTAGGCTTACTAACCTAGGTAAGAGCATCTCTTGGGGACTAGCAACGCTAAGTTGGGATCGATCTAAAACCTAGTTATGCCTTATTAGGCTTACTAACCTAGGCGGGAACATCTCCCGAGGACTAGCAACCTTAAGCTAGGATCGATCTAAAACTCGGTCATACCTCACTATGCTCACTAACTTAAGTAGGAGCATCTCTCGGGGATTAGCAACCCTAAGCTAGGATCGATCTAAAACCTAGTCGTACCTCACTAAGCTCACTAACCTAGGTAAGAACGTCTCTCAGGAACTAGCAACCCCAAGTTAGGATTGATTTAAAACCTGGTCATACCTTACTAGGCTCACTAACCTAGGTAGGAGTGTCTCTTAGGAACTAGCAACCCTAAGTTGAGATCAATCTAAAAACCTAGTCATGCCTCACTAGGCTCACTAACCTAAGTAGGAGCTTCTCTCAAGGACTAGTAATCCTAAACTCAGATCGATCTAAAATCTAGTTGTACCTCACTTGGCTCACTAACCTAAGAGGGAACGTCTCTCAAGACTAGCAACCCTAAGCTAGGATCAATTTGAAAACCTGGTCATATCTCGCTAGGCTCACTAACTTAAGTAGGAGCGTCTTTCGGGGCCTAGCAACCCTAAGTTGAGATTGATCTAAAACCTAGTTATACCTCACTAAGCTTAGTAACCTAGGCAGGAGCATCTCTCAGGGATTAACAACCATAAGTTGGGATTGACCTAAAAACTTAGCCATACCTCACTAAGCTCACTAACCTAGGCGAGAGCATCTCTCGAAGACTAACAACCCTAAGTTGGGATCGATCTAAAAACCTAGTCATGCCTCACTAAGCTCATTAACCTAAGTGGGAATGTATCTTAAGGACTAGCAATCTTAAGTTGGGATTGATCTAAAAAGCTGGCTGTGCCTCACTAGGCTCACTAACATAAGCGAAGTGTCTCTCGAAGACTAGCAGCTTTAAATTGGGATTGATCTAAAACCTAATCGTACCTCACTAGGCCAACTAACCTAGGTGGGAGCGTCTCCTAGGGACTAGCAACCCTAAATTTGGTTTTAACGTTGTGTATTAAGGAACTGATGAGGAAAAGTGCCCTAAGGAACTTGTTGAACAAAGGGGGAGTACTCTATAGGCTTACCTGAGAAAATATTGTGAAGGAGAGTGATCTTACGGGCTTGCTAAGAAGAATGTGATGAAGGAAAAAACTTGGAAAAAAGATCGTGTCTTTGAAGGCTGGCTAAACACTAAATGCAGAAAGTGAATGCTTTATGGGTTTACTTGAAATAGAAATGCCTCATGGAGTTAAGATCGCATCTTCAAAGACTAGCTAATCATTTAGATGTGGAAAGTAAGTGTCTTATAGGCTTGTTGAGAAAAACTTCATGAACAAAGAGGCCCAATGGGCTCGTCTAAAGAAATCAAACATCTTATGAGCTAACTACAAGATTTTTGCAAAAAGAAGTGCCTTATGAGCTTTGTTAAAAGAACTTGGTGACCTAAAGGGCCTTATAAGCATGCTAAAGGTAATTGAGAAACAGAAGCATCTTATGGGTTTACTAAAGACCTTAAAGAGAGTTGAATGGATGGAAGGTAGGATAGCCCTTTTGAGAGCTAGCTACTTGATTTGAGGAAACTACTTATAGATGATCCCTTTGGTAAAAACTGTTTACGTTAAGCAAAGATACTGGGGATAATTTCCTTCATTTGGGGAAGAGTGAGAATGACCTAAACTATTGTGGTTTGCTTTTTTAAATGGTTTGAAAAACTTGGCCATAAGGGCCGACATGGACTTAGAATAAAGATACGTTCTCTCTCTTTTTCTTTTTTTCCTTCTTCTTTTTGTTCTTCTTTTTTTTTTTATTACTCTTTTAGTTTTTTTCAGATTGCTAATAAGTAAAGAACCCTTCTTTGAAAATCACATGGAGCTTCTTATGTTCCCCTTAGTCTTGATGTTGAGCCGCCTAGTGAGGCCTTGTGATTTCCAACATCCTTAAAAAGGTAACTCATGACTAGTTTAGTCGAAAAGGACTTCCTTATAAACTCTCAATCCAAATTACACTCTTAACTACAATCCCAAAATTATAGTCCATTTTGCATGTAATATGCCTTGATCAATACATTAGGTTTTTTTTAGTTTAATATTATGAATTTAGGCTTTTGGTCCAAGGGTTTCAAAAGGAGCTAACGAAGAAGCCTATTTTGAAAAAATTATTAATCTTAAGCATGTAAGTCGAGAACCTTAAGAACAACTAGAAATATACTTGCCCTAGTTTCAAAAACAAATTTTATTAAAGATAAATTATCTTTAAAGATTAGAAGAGCTTTTACTTATGTAAGGGTGGGAAGGCTAAGTGTAAGAGAGGCTTCAAAGTAGATGTAGAGATTTTAGGTTTTTGAGCTTGGATTGTGATTCAAGGCTTTGCATCTTTGTGGCTATTTAGGATTTGACTACCCCTATGATATGGATTTTGACTTTTACTCGGCTTTTGACTTACACTTGAGCATAATTTTCCAACCTCTTTTCTTTATCCTTTTCTTTTCTCTCTTTTTTTTTTTTCTTGTTGTTATTACTTTGCCCCACCGTTCCCTTATTGTTCTTTCTTTTACTTTTAGCCCCAAGTCTGCATTGCCAAGTTTTTACCTCTTAAGCAATTGCATGGGCTCGAGTAAGGTAAGTAAAAGCTCGAGGATGTGGCTCTTCCTTATTTCATAAAACATAACTTATTAGAAATAAAATTTTCTTTTGAATTTGACGTTACTAAAGTAAGTACAAACCAATTTTAATGCATCTCTCCTTATCAATGACCCTATCCTCTAAATTGCCCCATTGTGGGGTGGTTCTCGATAGGGTTTAATTTTGAAAATTCTTTGAATGGGTCAAACGGGGTAAACAAGAGGTTATTGTGTTTGAGATTCAAGAAATGAATGCCTAATTTCATTTTAATCCACATATCACATTTATAGTGGACCACCTTTAAGGAATGAGTCCAAAGTATCCTTACCTTTGTGTCACTCAACTTTCAAAGTGTTTTAGGTTAGAGTGTGGAAAATAGTTTGCCTCTTTTCATTCTAACCTTTTAAAAGTGAGTTACCGATTCCTTAAGGAGAACTTCTTTGCTCTAATAACAGTGCAATCATTCCATTGAAAAAGACAATTGTATTATTCCAGCTATTACAGACTTTATTGAAAACAACTTTCTTTGCCCCTAACTTAACAAGCACCCAATTACTTGAAACAACCCATGAGCTTATCAGAAGGCATTGGTAAGTTCAAAAGAAATGGAGCTCTAAGCAACTCAGTTGGACTATCCTCATGATTTCAAGAAGGAACATCTTCTTATAACTCTAGCTAAATGACTTTTGCATTAATCAAGTCTTGAATCTTATTCTCCAATCTCCAGCATTTTTCAATAGAGTGCCCCTTCTGACCCATATGATAGTCGCATCTTGCTTTTATGTCAAAGATGCGTGGTTTGTAATTCGGATTAGGGGCTTCACAAGCTATAATCCTTACTGCTTTCAAATGATAAAAAATTTGGGTGATTAATATCTTCAGTTGAGTGAATCGTCTCTTCTGAGTCTCACTTTTCCTTGGCTTCTTTCTACTTAGGCCTCCTTCATCACTTGCGCTTACTAGCACTTGATCAATGTTGAGGTGTTGAAATCTTCTAAGCATGGGGACCATTGTCATTTCTAGATCTATAATGCCCTTTTGTATTGTGGCTACCTTTTCTTCCAGATTCGAGAGTCTCCTTTCCCGGTTTAAATCTTAGGATATCTAGAGAGTAGTGATCATTAGGAACAAAATTTGCCATTGTTGGGCCATTTGCTACATCATCCTTTCTAGTGAGGTGAGTCTAACATTAGCCATATGAACCTGGATTGGAAGAATCCTTTACCAGTTAGCAACTTTTCTTTTATTTTTTTTAAAGAGAGAGAGAGAGAGATAAAGCTTTATCTTATAGAAACCAAATAAAAATGGTGGTTTTTTTTTTTTTTGGCTTTTTAGTTGCATTTCCTTAAGTGAGAGAGTGAATGGTTAGATAAACTTTATTGAAGGATTGTCTATAAAGAAGGAAAGAACGAAGAATGATAGAATAAAGAGAAAAATTTTATTTTGGAAAGACTAGAGTGCAGGGAACAAAACAAAAGGAAACCTAACAATTATTCATAACAAAATTTAAATTTTATTCAAAGCCCTTTAACTCCATCTAAAGTTTCTAATCTAACTTTTACAGTTGGGCTTTAATCTTGTTTAGCATTTCTAAAGCCCAATTCATAGCCTTCCCCCTTTCTCAACTTAAGCTAACAAGGCCCTATTGGAGGCCTTAGCATGCCTAGCCCTTTGCTTCTAGTAGGTAGCTTCAGCTTGTAACAACTGCTCATGGATTCCTAGGGCATCTGGCAATCTATTAGGTCTTTGATTATTCTCTTGTTGGTTACCCACCATTCTTAGGTCTACATATTTCATAGACAAGAATCAATCATCAATGTAGCAAAAGAAAGCACATGGAAATATGCAGATGTTGGGATCGTTTAGGTTAACACATTACTCCCTTAAGTTGCAACCCTACTGTTATTTTCAAAAATTTGATCACATGAAAACTCTTGAACGATTAGTAAGGTTGTAATTTCATAAGGGTATTGTATTAACTCAAGCTTAGAGGAGAGTATATGCAATTACGGTAGGTTTTGAAATAGTCCTTAAGTTTTGTGACCTCACTTGTTAAAGAGCACTTTCATTGGTCACATTAAACTTAAGTGAGCTAGTCGAATCAACTTCAAGCAATGGTTACACCACAGCACTTGAAGCCTATATAATGGCCCTTTTCCTAAAGTCCTAAGACAGCTTGAGTCTAATCGTATCTATGCTGTAGTAAATGACCCGCCATATCCCAATGCGTGTGATATGCAAGATAATAGTACAGATAGGAGCTAAGAGTGAATTTTAGGAGAAAATGGGGAAAGAAGCTTCAGATTTGTCTTTTGTTTTTCTCTTTTATAACAATGCCACCCTAAAACCTTGAAGGATGTATGCAAAAAGGGTAGGTTTTAAAGATCTTTAAACTCTGTGACATTACGTGTTTCTTACAAAACGGCTCCTTGATCACATCAAAGTTTAAGTGGGGTAACCTAATCGGCCCCGAATGGCGGTTACCCCATTACACCTAGAACTTACACAATGGCTCTCCATCCTAAGGTCCTAAGATGGCCTAGGTTCAACCATATCTATCATGTGTTCATAGTATAAGAAATAAATATGCCCCCCCACCTACCCCTCACCCCCCTACCCCCTCCTCAAAATAATAAAATAAATAAAACTAAACCTGCAAAAACATTAGTACAGTTATGATATAAACAAAGAACGAATAAGTACATAAATTGCAACAAGGCAATTTTCAAAGTTTAATTTTAATTTTGGAAAGTCGTATGATTAGCCTTCTTAACGTCCCTAGTAGAGTCGCCAAGCTTTTGAGCCTATTTTTTTCACTCTCTTGGTTTTTTTTTAAAAAATAAAGTTTTCTTTAAACCGATCAGTACTAAACCCTACCCATTTAATATTGATCCTCAACTAGGGTTTAAAAAAAACCATTTTTTCAATTTGTAAAGATATTGGAGTCATCACCCGATCGAAGTCAGGAAAAAAAGGTTAAGTTATAACCAATTAGGTGGATTAGTTATAACTTAGCTACCGATCTACCAATTAAAAAAAAAAACATTTTATAAAATGGCTTTTTGAAAACTAAAGATCTAGATCCAATGGTTAAGAATTTTACACCCTTATGAGTTCCATTGACTTTCCAAATTTGACTTTAATCTTAAAAAAAATCACCTTTAATTTCACAAGACAAAACTTAATTTAATTATTGTAATTGGCCAACTTAAGTAATTTAGGAAAAAAGGAAAATTAGGTTTTTTATTTTTATCGTCACCCTATAGGTGCTTGCATGCCCACTATTTGAGATCAAACGTACATAGTTCTTTTATGAAAACTTTAATGGGTAATTTTTTAAAAAAAGAAAACAATCAACTTTACATTTTTAGTTTAATTTGGTTTATTTAAGGAAAATCTCTATAAAAAAGGGTCCTAAATTGATACTCTTTTACTATTTTATTTTTTGAAAAAATTGTAAAATGTCCTAATTTAAAAAAAAAAAGGATTCGTTTATTTTTATTTTGAAAAATCGATTTTCTAAGTGACAAATAGAAATAATAATATTTATTCTTTCTATTTACTTATTTATTTTATTTTATTTATTCTATCTATTTTTACTTTTTATCAAACTAAAAAGGAATAAATGACTAAGTAAACTACTTTTTCTTTCTTTCTAGTTTTACACTTTTTTCTTTTTGATTTTTTATTACATTTTAAATGAATAAGTGAATAAAATAAATAAAATAAAATAAAAATACAAAATCAAAGTGAAGGCTAGGACCAAGAAGGGAGTGCAGGTCGGGTCAACTAGAGTGGGTCTCAGGTCAGTTCACGAGTCATCAAGTTGGGTCAGCTAGATCTGAGTTGTCTTCATGCTCAGTATCAGTAGATCGGAGGGGGTGATTCAAGGTGATTCAGAGGAGTCTTTTGTGTATATTTCATTGGAGATAGTAGGGGTAAGGAGATTGCTACGACTTGGGGTAGCCATTTAGGTAGTGGTTGGATTGTAGGTAGTAGCAAGGGTGGAACTCCTCTTTGCTAAGGGTTGCTGGAGCTATAAACTCCTAAAATTTTTTATCTAGCTTTTGAAATAGACTTTAGTATGTTAGATAATTTAAGAGTTGACAAGGCTAATGAAAGTGAAAACCTTAAAAGAACTAATCAATCGCGTATGAAACTTTTATACTCTAAATGTATATAAATACTAAAGATTTTATTCAAAAGTGATAAAAACCCTCAAATGATAACCTTAAAGACATATGAGCATTAATTCATCATAATATACCATAAAACCTTAATTGATAATATAACCTTCATACTTTGTCAAATCATTGGTGAAAGATTAGAGATAACTTTCAATCATGCATATATATTTAGAATCCTTAAGTAAAGCTTTAGAAACTAAGATAATAAATCATAGATTACATTTATCTCCTAAGTATATGATTAAGATCGTATTACATAGAGTTAGGAGTATAGTTGAAACTTAGACTAAATGTAATGAACATTAACACCTTAATTAGTGCTTTTCATACTAGTAATACTAAGTAGCTTATCAAATGATGTATATAGGCTATAAATACCTAAAGTAAAACCTCATCATCTATTTTTACTAATCAATTTGCCAAATGCCTCATTTCCTTAATTTTTCCCTTAATTTTCCTTAATTACTACATTATGTGTACAAAATGGCATATGCTTAAGGAAAGCTAACCAAGTCAACACATGTTGACTAAGGTCAAAAGGTTGACTAAGTCAACACATGTTGACTAAAGTCAACAATTAGAAAAGTCAACAAAAGACACTAATGCATAAGAAAATATCTATCCATCTCATGATTTCTTTTCTTTTCTTTTCTTTTCTTTTAGCTTTTCTTTTCGCTTCTCCTTCTTAATTGCCGTCCAACTATATCCTTCTAGACCCCACCATCTTCTTCATTCCAAAAGCAAAACAAAATAAAAAGAAACAAAGTAAAACCCCACCTCCATTGCCATGACATCCCCTTCCCCTTTCACTTTCAAAACTTTCCACTTTGCCTTCATAATTCAAACACAAATTAAGGTATGTGATCATGTTATTTTATATTGCTTTATATTACTCATTAGTTAGGTGATTAGGTAGATTAGATAAGTAGATATATGTTATGTGTGATCTTATAGAAGAAGGCATAAAGTTTCCATCTTTAAGAGTAGGAAGATAGAAATAATGATGAAAAGGAAAGGAATACATGTGTGTATGCTCTTAAGTATATATACATAAGGATATACTAGAAAAATACAAGTATGAAGATCTTTGTACATAAGTATTTACTATGTACATAACCTAAACTAAGACAAATCATAACTATACATACCTATACCATACTAAATATACACTTAAAAACACAAAAGAATGAAATTAGGAAGGTTTTCTAAAGTAGAAAATTTGGTATACGAAATTTGTACAAAAATATGTATATGACCGTATAGGTATATGAGTATATGCACAAGTATAAATATGGTATATATATAAGTATACTAGTATACATATAAGTATAGCAAAGGTGTAGGTATATAGTTAATAAATGTATAAATGTACATAATACATATAGGCATGAGGTAAGACTTATGTAAGCAAAGGATGATGTAAGCAACGAGGTAATCACATGATGACATAAGCCATAACACAAGCGATTGATGACATAAGCAATGATATAAGCATGAGCTTATAAAATAAGAACATAAGTATGTACATGTACTTAGGATCCAAAACTTTAAACCCTAATACACTTCCTAAATTGAATCAAACTTAATCAAGGACATAAATTAGTAATACCAACGTAAAATTCCTTAAGTATAATAATAAATGGCTAATTAAATCATTAACTACTAAAATGTAACATAAAACTAGCTAATAGGAATAATTAAGCTTCAATAGTTAGAATTTCAATAAATTTAGTCTATATCGTAAAACACAGGTCTTAACGTCCAAAATGGACATCACCATGTGAACGTGCATCCGAAAACAATGAAAAATATAAATTCGTAAATATTGAAAATAGAATGAGAAAGTTATGTACGATTAGCAGTTAGGTTTAATCGAATAAAGGCTAATAGTAATCTACGTAGAATTAGGTAGATAGATATCTAGAACCATTAGTTGAGTCAACTACTTATTATCCATGTTATCTCGTAATGATCAAGTGATCCCGACGAGGGTAAGAATCTTCCGATCGATTATTACGATTAGAGCGAGTCATCATAGTCAAGTGAGTACTCCCGATGACTCTATACTTGTTAGTGCTTATAGTTAGTACACTTAAATTGAATATCAATAACTTGATGCATAGGGTATCGGGCTATGCGTGTGCTTAATATTAATTGATTATTATAAGAAATATTGTTAAATACGATAATTGATGATTTGATGATATGATTGATTTTTGTATGATTTGGATGGTTTGCTAATATTAATTGATTGTCTCATAATTTGACCTAATTATATTTGGCTTATCTTAAATTAAAAGGGTCATGCATTATCCATGCATTGCATTTACTTATTCCGGCCGTCACTTTACGTAGAGATAAAGAGAGGCCTTGTAAGGGTTGTTTATATATATTAAAGTGTTTATGTACGGTGCACTTGTACAACATGACTTTACCCAAACCTACGTGCTTACTAGGTGATGGAGACACCAATCGTATGGCTGAAGGTCGAGCCTAGAGATCTCCGCTGTAGGGTGTAAGTGTGGACTATAGGGGCCACTTCACCGTTAGGCCTAGGATTTTGTGTACTATTAGACAACTTAGAAATGGAAATATATTTTACGAAATATGATATTCAAAGTTATGGGTAAAAACCTAGGTGCTAGAGCCTGGTCATGATTGGTGCCGATGAATCTCCAACCCTTATCTCGGAGGGTATTAAAATCTGATATTATATGCAATATCGGTCAACTGCATATATTGTTTGGCATACTGTATGTACATGCATTCATATGGTTGTAACAATTTGTTTAATGACTTGTTTGCCAGTATGGTACGAGGGATAGCTCGCTAAGCTCTTGTAGCTTATACCCCAATCGTCTTTCTTTTGCAGGTTTACATATGATGGGATTGGGATAAATCTCGAGTGCCAAGTGTGAGATGAAGATATGTACATTAGTGTCAGAATTAATTGAGATCTTTATAGGTGATGCATAAACATTCTTTGTAGAAAATATTCACATGTTAGAATTTAATATAATTTAATTTTTCCTACAATTTTATAATGTTGGTATATCTTGTCTTATTATTTGGTAGGAGATACCGATTCTCTATGGTTTTGAAGAACTATGGGATATCGGATATCTATAGTTATTTATATTTATATGTTATGTTATGTTATGTTATGTTACAATAAATTAATTACTTGAAAATCAGTAATCTTAGTGATTTATTATTTAGAGTCTTGCAATCTCTAACTTGCAAGACGGTTTTCATATCATGGGTACATACATGTTATGGAAATTTTAGGTAATCCTACTAGGCCCTCTTTAGGGTCCTGATAAGAGATGAATGAAGTGTAAGGGTGGTCGTTTTGGGATGTTACGAGTCTCATGGTGGCATTGGTTTGCATGAAGGAGGTCAGGAGTAGTGGTTTAGAATGTGGTTGGTTACGGTAGTTAAGGTTTAGATGTGGAGGAGCTTTGGGTCATGGCGATAGACGAAGGGAACTGGGTTGAGGAGCTCGTGTTGTAGAGGAGTCGCAGCAGTGGTTGGAATTGCTCGAATTCTTTCGAGTGTAGCCATGGGTTAGAGAGAAAGAGGGCATGGCCATAGGTAGAGAGAGAAGGTGATCGCAAGAGAGAGAGGGGGGGGGGGGGGGGGGGGGGGGGGGGGGGGGGGGGGGGGCTTGGGAGTGTTATTGCAAGGTTGTCTCTAGTTGTGTGTGCCCCTATTCTCTAATTTATACACAAAACAATCCAGAAAACAACGGAAAGTTCAAATTCTGATTAATTGAAAATGCTTAAAAATTAAGTTTTTTTCAAATTTTGGAGCTTGATTTGAATGCTCTTTTGATTATATTTAGACGTATTAATGGGCTCGATTCACAGTAGGCTAGGTGCCCAATGAGATCAAAGTAAGAAATTGTGTGTGTGTGTGTCAAATTCGTATGAAAATTGAAGTTGAAGTGAAGGGGTTGGGTGTTCTTAACTAGGGAAAGAGGAGGATAATCAAGGAAAGGGGAAGAAAGAGAAGGAAAGAGACTACGTCAACCGCACCAACCGATCATAGCATACCACGTGTCAATGGTGACATGTGGTAGCTAACATAGCATGCCATGTAGCACCGCATTAGCATGGGTTGTCCAACCTAACGTTGTCACGTGTTAAGATACATAGCGCAATAAGATCCTAACACATAGTAGTCCTTGATGTAATGAAAAAATTGAAAAAGAAGAAAAAAAGCTTTATATGCTCCTATGAAGATTCAAACCTAAGACCTCATGCTCAAACCAATTGCCAAGTCCATATACTTATCCGTTTGACCGTTAACCTATGCCTTGCCTATATATGCAACTAAATTGCACATATGGACTCGATCAACTTGGGCTAAATTTAAATCTAAGCATTAGTTTAACAGCCCAACTTTCAAACCTAAATTAAAAATAATAAATCTATCCTAATAAAATTGTTATTTTCCAAAATCTTCTATCTTTTTCAATTTTTTGTAATTTTTTCAATTTTCTTATTTTCTAAATTTCATATTACTTTTTTTTTCTTTCTAAATTTCCTATTTTTGATATTTTTTTCAAATTTCCTAATTTTTGTCCTTTTTTCTTATTTTTCTTAATTTCTTTATTTTTTTGAGTTTTCTTTAATTTCCTTTTTTTTTTCTTAATTTGGGACTTATTGAGGAAATAAAATAAAAATAAAAATAAAATAAATCTACAAGCATCTCTTAAAGATCAGCAACCCTAAACTAGGATCAATCTAAAACCTAGTCGTGTCTCACTAAGCTCACTAACCTAGGTAGGAACATCTCTCAAGGACTAGCAGCCCTATGATGGGATCAATCTAAAGAACTTGGTAATGTCTCACTAGGCTCACTAACCTAAGGTGGAGCGTCTCTCGGGGATTGGCAACCTTAAAATTAGATCAATTTGAAAAACCTAATAGTGCCTCACTAAGCTCACTAACTAAGGCGAGAGCATCTCTTGGGAACTAGTAACCTTAAAATTAGATTGATATAGAAAACCTAGTAGTGCTCCTTTGAGCTAACTAACCTAAGACGGAGCATCGCACTAGTAACCCTCAACAGAGATCGATCTAAAACCTAGTCGTGCCTTACTAGGCTCACTAACTTAGGTAGGAGTGTTTTTTAAGGACTAACAACCCTAAAATTAGATTGATTAGAGAAAACCGGTAGTAGCATCTCTCGAGGACTAGCAACCCTAAACTGAGATCAATCTAAAACCTAGTAGTGCTCCTTTAAGCTAACTAACTTAGGTAGGAGCATCTCTCGAGGACTAGCAACCCTGACTTTTAGAATCAATTCAAGATTAACCTGGTAGTGCTCCTCTAAGTTGACTATCTTATGCAGGAGTGTCTCTCGAGGATAAGTAATCTTAACTTTTAGATCCGATTCAAGATAAACCCAATAGTGCTCCTCTAAGCTAACTATCTTAGGTGAAATGGGTGAAGTGTTCTTAGAGCTAGCTAAGACCGAAAACCTAGCAAAGAGAGGTGCCTTAAAGGCTTACTGCGTGATTTGATGGAGAAAAGCACCCTATGGGCTCGTTTGAGAGAAATTGGTGAAAGAAAGCACCCTGTAGACTTGCCAACGGAATAAAAGCATCGTATGGGCTTGCTAAAAGAATAGAAGTGCCTCATGGGCTCGGTAATAGAAAGTTGGTGAGGGAAGTGCTCTACGGGCTCACTAAAGACCATAAGGAAGATGACAAAAGAGGGGTTGAAAGCTGGCTAACTGCCTAGAAAGAAAGATAAGACGATGCCTTAAAGGCTAACGAGATCCCTAAAATGAAAGACGAGATAGCACCTTAAAGGCTAGCTAAATCCTTAAAAAGAAACGGAGGAGTCAGTGCTTTAAGAGCTTGCTAATACCTTAAGAAGATAGAATAATACCCTAAAGGCTAACTAGAACCCTAAAAAAAATAAAAGAGGGGTTAGCACTCTAAGAGCTAACTAGAACCCTAGAAAAATGAGACAATGCCTAAAAGGCTAGCTAGAACCTTAAAAAGAATAAAAGAGGGGTCAGTGCTCTAAGAGCTAGCTAATACCCTAAAAAGATAGGATAGCACCTTAAAGGCCGACTGGAACCCTAAAAAGAATAGAAAAGAGGACAGTGCTCTAAGAGTTGGCTTGAACCTTAAGAGGAAAATGATGAAGGATTAAAGAATTAAAGAAAGGAAAGCAACTAGTTTTAAAAGACTTCTTGACTTGGAAAAGTATTTACAAGAAGCTTGTTAAAAAACCATTTACGAAAAATGCATTAGGGATAAGCCCCTTGATTTGAAAAAGAGTTAAGAAACTACAACAAGGAAAAAAAAAATCTAAACTACTAAGGTTAATTTAAAAAACGACCACCTTAGAAAGGAAACAAATGACATAGATTAAAAGCTTGGCTACTCGAGCCGACATAGATTGGACAAGAATTTTGTGACAAGCCTTTACTTTCTCTCTCTTCTCTTTTTTTCTTTTTTTTTTTTTTTTTTTTGTTTTTTAAATTTTTGCCAATGGGTATAAACTCTTATTTAAGGAACAATCTTATAACCACCGCTATCCTTAGTAATCATGTGGAGTTTCCTAATGTCCTCGACCCTAAGGCTTCTCATAAGGCTTTTGTGATTTCAAGACATGCCTCTCTTAAGGAAGAGGTAACTCATTTTTAGTTGAAGAGGTCTTCCTCATTAGCTATTGGTCTAGATTTCGCTCTTGACTATAATTCCAAAAATTATAGTCCGTTTTGCAAGTGATACGCCTTAATCAATTTGTTAGGTCTCTTTTTGGT
This sequence comes from Lumnitzera littorea, assembly GCA_024138015.1. Taxonomy (NCBI): domain Eukaryota; kingdom Viridiplantae; phylum Streptophyta; class Magnoliopsida; order Myrtales; family Combretaceae; genus Lumnitzera; species Lumnitzera littorea. The sequence goes on from JAMXBB010000003.1 coordinate 47,545,261, forward strand.
TCAACCTTATGAATTTAGGCTTTTGGTTTAAGGGTTTCAAAAAGGATTAATGAAGAGGCCTATTTTGGAAGAAATACTCTTATTAATCCCAGGTGTATAAGTCAAGAACCTTAGGGAAAAAATTAGGAGTATGCTTGTCTCATTTTCAAAAACAATTTTTATTGAAGATAAATTATATTGTAAGATCGAAAGAGCTTTTACTTATGTAAGGGTGGTATTGTGGGTAAGAAGGCCTCGTGTGATTCAGCATAGGTAAGAGAGGCTTCAGAGTATTAGAGTGGATATGGAGATTTGGGTTTCTAGGCTTTGGAGCGTGATTTAGGACCTTGTGTTTGTTGGGGCTTTTTAGGCTCAAGTTCCCTATCTTTTAATTCAGTTTGCTACCTTACTAGGATATGACATGTCTCTTAGGGCTTTTGTCTTACACCTATGCCCAATTCTTTGGCCTCTTTTCTTCTTCTTCTTTTTTTCTTTTTAATTTCTTTTCCTTATTATTCTCTCTCTTCTTTTGGTGTCAAGAGTAATTGTCTCCATTGCTGAGTTTTTTCTTTTTAAAACGATTCAAGGCCTTAAATCTATGGATTTTAAGTTTATGGGCTTAGGGTGCTTCAAAAGGAAATTGGCTCTTCTTCATTTCAAAGAAAAATAATTTATCAAAAGTAAAAGTCATTTTTAAATTAATGTTACTTAAACAAGCATAAACCAATCTTACCCTTCTCTTCTAATCAATGACCCTAACCACCGAATTACCCCATTGTAGGGTGGTTCTTAATAGGGTTTAAATTTAAAAATTCTCTAAATAGGTCTAACGGGGTAAACAATAGATGATTTGTGTTTAGGATTTAGAAATGAATGCCTAACATCACTTTAATCTATGTATCACATTCAAAGTGAACCTCCTTTAATGAATGAGTCCAAAATATCCTCACCATCATGTCGCTCAACTCTTAAAGTGTTTCAGGTTAGTGTATAGGATATAGCTTGCCTTTTCTCATCTTAAACTTTTCAAAAAGTGATTTACCAGTTTCTTAAGGAGGAGTCTATTTTTTATTTTCTTAGGATGAGGATTAGTTTTGCCCCTCGGTTTCTCAAATCATACCCCCAATATTTGACTTTGTGTTTTAGTTCAATTCATGATTAAGCTTAGCTTTCTAAATAGATCAAGGGTTCTGGCTTGGCTTAGTTACTTTTAGGGGTTGAAGATTGTGCTTAAGTCAGCTGCCTCAATAGGCCATGGTTCATGTTTAGATTGGCTACCTGGCCTAGTATCTTGTGTTTAGGTAGGTCACTTGAATGAGCCTAAGGTTGGTGTTTAGATTGAATGCCTAACCAAGCGGCTTGTATTTTGGTAGGTTACTTAAATAGGCCTAAGGTTGGTGTTGGGCAAGTGGCTTATGTTTAGATTATACAGGACAAAGGGCTCGTATTGGCTTCTTTAATAGAATGAAGGATCTAGTGTAGGTTGAAAGATAAGTGTTTGGGCTGGTTGCTTAAGTGGGCTAGAGACTTGAGCTTGTGTTAGCTCCTTAGGCCTATAAGGATTTATAGCCATTGGCAACTTTTCTTTTCATTTTTTATATATATTTTTCTTCAATTTTTTGTTAAGAAAGAGAAAAGTGAAGTTTTATTTTTGGAAAATAATTTATAAATAAGGATGGTGATTTTTTGGGTTTCTATTTACAAGTCTATGGATTTTATTTACATTTCCCTAAATGAGAACAAATAGTGGTTAGATAAATGCTTATTGAAAGACTATTTACAAAGATAAGAATGTTAAAGAATGAAGAATAATAAACTAAAGAGAGCTTTATTATTTTGAAAGAGATCAGAATACAAAAACAAAGGCAGAGATCCTAATATTTATTTTGAGACTTTATTCTAGGCTCTTTAGATCTGAATTGAGAAAACCTTACATTAAGTCTCGTATACGGGCCATAGGGTCCTCTATCATCTCATAAGTATCCCCAATGACCTATGCCAAAAGGGACCTTAAGGCCCGATTGTGAGCCTTACAACACTTAAGCTTTTCCTTTAAATAGGTAATTTAATCTCTCAACATTTGCTCATGAATTCTATAGGTGTCTAGTGGTGTATTGTTTGCTTGATCACTTACTTAGTTGTCTACTATCCTAAGTCTATACATTTTATGGATAAGAATTAGCCATCAATGCAACAAATGAAAAAGAAAAAGAAAACGTGGAAATATGCAGATGTTAGGGTCGTTTGGGTTAATACATTACTTTTTAAGTTGCAACCCTACTATAATTTTCAAAAACTTGATTGTATTAAAACTCTTAAACGATTAGTAGGGTTGTAATTTCTTGAAGGTAGTGTATTAACACAAGCTTAGAGGGAAGTATATGCAATTAGGGTAGGTTCTAAAAGGTCCTTAAGCTCTATGACCTCACTTGTTTTTTAAGAAAACACTTTCATTTGTCACAATGAACTTAAGAGGGGTTGGATAATCAACCCCGAATAGTAGTTACCCCACTATGCTTAGAACTTATACAATGGCCCCCCCTCCTAGGGTCTTAAGACGGCTTAGGGTTGACTGCATCTATCCTGCATCTTTGATGTAACAAATGAACCCCCTATGCCCCGGCGTATGCAATTTGCAAAATAAATATGCTAATTAAAACAAATATACACATGAAGTCAATAACAAATAAACAAATCAATATATTGATAAATAAATAAATAAACAAATATCTAAATAAAATGTATAATTTGAAAAGTGATTTTAATTTCAGAATGTTTTTAAGTAGTTAGCCCTCTTGACATCCCTAATAAAGTCGCTAAGCTGTCGAGCCTGGTTTTTCACCCTTCAATTCTTTGTAAATTAAGTCTTCTCTAAACCAATCAATACTAAACCTTTACCCAATTAGTATTGACCCTCAAGTAAGGTTTAAAGACAACCGGTTCTTTTTACATTTTGAAAGTACTTTAGAGTTGCTATTCAACTAGAGTCGGGAAAAAGAGTTAAGTTATAACCAATTGGATGAATTGGTTATAACTTAGCTACCAGTCTATAGATTAAACAATTTTATGAAACGGTTTTTTTTTTTTTTTTAACTAGAGATCTAGATCTAGCGACTATTTTGTTAAATCCTAAATGGATACCACTTTTTAACTTCCTGAATTTAACTTTGCTTTTCAAATATACTCTTTTTAATTTCTAAAACGACTAATCATGTTATGTGTGACTAAATTAATTAATTTACACGAAAATGGAAAAAAAAAATAAAACTTTGCATATTTTAAGTTGCCTTATACTTGCATACAAATGCCTACGTACCCACCATTCGGGATCAGATTTCCACAGTTCATTTTACTGTAAACGTAACGGATTGATTGATTTTAATTTTAGAAAAATGTCAAGTTTACATTTTTACCCATTTTGATTTATTTAAGAAAATTTCCTAAAGGGTCCTAAATTGATGAGATTTTCAGAAATTTTAAAATACCCTAATTTGGAAAATGATAAATTACTTTTATTTATTTGAAAAAAATAATTTTTCTTAGCAATATGGCAACTTTATTGTTTTTACCATTATTTCATTTTTATTATTTATTTATTTACTTTTGATTGTTATTATTATTTTTCTTTTCTTTTCTTTTCTTCTTTTTCGGTTTTCTTCTTCTTCTTTTTCAGATATATAAATTACAAGTACATGAAACAAAAGGTAAATAAAAAATGGAAATAAAAACATAAAACAACTGGACCAAAATATGGAAAAGAGATGCACGAGTTGGTTGGGTCAAGAGCAGGTTGGATCTGGAGCACGAGTCGGATACAGGTCGCAAGGCGATCAGATTTCTAGGTTGAATTTGGGTCAAATTACTCGATTTGTAGAATGAGACAATGGTGTTAATGGGGATGCTCCTATGCGATTTCAGGAAGATTTTTTCAAGGGTAAAGGTAATTTTGTGGAAATTTTATTGACAAAAGGGGGTCTTGTAATAGCGTCGTTAGATTTAGTGGTCGTTAGTGGTGGTTTGCTAGGATAGTAGTGGTCATGATGTTGAAATCTAGGTTTGGGTCAGAGTCAATGAAGAGAGTAGAGGTTGGAGTGTATGCGCGGTTTGAATTGGACTCATGTACTACCGTAAGTGGTGGTTTGTTGTTGGATAGTGAGTAGTCATGGTGATCAATGGCGACAAAGGGTGATGGTAGGTCTAGTTGTTGTTCACTATCATAGATTCATGCAGCTATGGTATGTATAGAGGTTATGGGTTTGGGGGAAGGCCAAGAGAGAAAGATGTAGTGGAGCGAAAGAGGAGGGCGGTTGAGAGAGAGGGGGGTCAAGTGGGAGTAGTCACATGGTCAACGTTGTGTTTAGCTTGTGGGTTACACAGCTAGTGAGGGAGAGAGGGTTAGTTAAGAGAGAGGAGGGTATTTAGTCTATTAGCCAAGAGTAGGGGTGTATGTAAGGGGGTTCGGCGTGTAGATACACTGTGTAGTAGAGTGGCTTTGTGCAAGACAAAGAAGGTCGAGAGTGAGGGAGTAAGTTTGTGTGAAGGAGGAGATGAAGTGTGGTTGTATGAGGTTAGTACATATGAGGGGGTAGTCCATGCAATGTAGGTTGAAGGAGGTGACCGAAGAGAGAGAGAAGGCCAGTTAAGTGAGAGAGAGAGACGTTAAGAGAGAGTCAGGTAGTGGGAAGAGAGGGAGAGTTGTAGAGAGAGAGAGAGAGATAGGACGGTGAGTGCCAGTATAGGTCCCCCTTCTATGTATGCGTATGCTTGTGCTGTGTTTTTTTTTTTTTTTTAAATTAGAAACCCCCCTCTGTATGCTTATGTGTGAATGAATTCTCCCACCACTATGTTTTTTTCAAAAAAACGAATCCCCTCTTCTTAATCTCTATGTGTTTAAAAAAAGAAAGCAAAGGGAAGAAAAGGAAAAGGGGAGAAAAATATGGGAGAAAGAAAATTTGTTATCAAGGTGAATCATAAAGTACCACATGTCGCAATTAGACATGTGGCCCAATAAGGCCTTGACATGTGGCAACACACAAAACCTGAAAGGAAAAGGATAAAAAACTACCCTCATACCTTTAGTGAGTTTTGAACCCGTGAACTCTAACTAAGTCCGTACATTTAGTCTAAGTGTTTTTACCGTTAGGCCATTGACCTATACCTTATCCATATGTGCAATTAAATTATATATATGGACTAGGCCAACTTAGGTTATATTCAAATCTAAACTCAAGTCTAATGGTTCTTTTATTTTAAATTTATTGAAAATCTATTCTATTTAAACTACCTAAAAAATATTATTTTCTAAATCCCCTATTTTTTAATTTTTTTCTATTTTTTGTAACATTTCAAAATTTTTTTATACTTTTCTAAATTTTATCATTTTTTTGTATTTTTTCTAAATTTCTTATTTTTTTGTTTCTTCCTACTTTCCTATTTTTTTTATTTTCTTGAATTTCATATTTTTGGGTTTTCTTATTTTTCTATTTTTTATATTTTTTCTAATTTAGGACCCTTTAACCTATTCTAAAAATACAAAGGGGAAAAAATGAAGTGTCTATAAGCATTAAATGAGTTGGGGTTTAATATTGATTAAGTTTTGAAAAATAATAAACTTGGAAAAATTCATGCTCAATAGCTTGGCAACTCTACTAGAGACATAAAAAAGGCTAGCCACTTAAAAACTTTCCAAAATTAAATTTGCCTTTCAAAATACTCATGTTATTTATTTATTTATTGTCATGATTTGTTTCATGTAAATATGCTTTGTTTTTAATTGCTATACTCTTTTTTCATCATACTTAGGATTTTACAAGGAATAATTGCATCATAGGTGTAGGGTAGATATGGCTAGACGCAGGCTGTTTCAAGACCCTAAGATGGGGGCGAAGGGAAGGGGTGGGGGAAGGGGGTTATGGTTGTAGGTATTGTGTAGGCTTCGAGTGTAATGGTATAGCTACTACTTAGGGTTAATTAGGCTACCCCACTTAAGCTTCAATGTGACCAATGAACTATTTCCTCACAAGCACATAAGATCACAGAGCTTAAGGACCTTCTAAACCTACCCTAATTGTGTATACGAATTTTTAGACCGACAAATAAATATTAATAGGGCATATCACCAACAAATGGTTGGAACTCTATGGAAATTCCATTATACCATATAAATGTTGTAATATACTTCTCCTATATTGTAATAATGAAATTCTAGTAAAAGTCCCAACCTTAAACCCTTTCTATTGTTAGTGATTTTGGTAATTGAAATTATCTTGCAAAGAAAGGAAAAGCTCTTGGTACCAAGGCTAGTTTGGTGCAGTTACTTCGATGCCTAAGTTAGTAAATGAGAGTAAAGGAAGTTAAGTGAGTGGTAAAGAGTTATCAAGTGTCTCTTACGGTGTTTCTTTCCAGTATTTATAGGTGAATATCGTGTTTGAAGCAACAGTTATTGGAATGATTAACAAGATACGTGGAGGCTTCTTCATCAAACTCATTCCGGAAACGTAAGGAGTGTAGGCAGTTATGTAATATAACTGTATCAGGTGATAACTATTCGTGCCACTTTGCTCAATTTAAATTAGGTGCTAATCTATGTTACTTGGCATCAGTTGAGAATCGACATATTTGTTGTGTTGATGTTACTTGATATGGTCGAGAATAAAGTCTCTCGTCATGTAAGCAACTGAGTAACCGAGTGATGGAAATTTGATTATCAACATTTGCCCCTCAACTCTAGTGGTTGAGAATTTGACTAAAGGAGTAAACATCTCAATGTTCTGTGAGGTAATGTAGGAAATAATTTCCCAAATGCTAAGTAATCAGAAAAGTTTTTTGATTTCTAAGAGATGGATCGTGTCCTATGCAAAAGGTTGCAACTTTCAATTTTCTCACCTATCAAAAGCACAAGCGACATCAAGAATGACAATTATCACATTAGCCATAATTATACTATAAGCCATAATAACTGTTAAAGCCTTGGCAATTGTCGGATCTCTGTCTCAAAACACAAGTCAGTAATCTACACTATCTTCTATTTAGAACATCATTTCCAACAAAGTATTTAAGAGTGTATTGATAGCAAAATAAAAATTTACAATCACATTCATAAGCTTATTTCTTACTTTTGATATTTCATCTTTAACTTCAAACTCTTCAAATGTTGTGAATTTATAACCAATCAAGTATGGTTCGCAACGTAATTCATTAACTTATCCTCTTAGATTCTGAAGCAATGGAGATTGAGGTCGCTTCTTCCCCCTAGAAAAGGAGCAAGATGGCGTGTTCCTCAAGTAGTTCGATCAATAGCGTGGTGGAGCGATGGGACAAACTCACCTAAATCGATTCCCTCATAGCAGATACCTACCCAGATGATAAGGAAGGAAGATCTGTGGTTAGGTATCTATATCATAATATAGTCTACCTCCATGATTCCTTAGACAAAGTAATCAATGCTGTCAATAAGGTCCTTGTCTCGAAATATAACAAGTACTAGCAAGACCTTCTAGGGGCATGGAATCTTAAGAGGTCGAGAGAAGAGGAAAGAGTATGTTTTCTAAGGGAGCATAAATTTCACATTAATCTAAAGTATATTGATTTTAGACTGTGCTTCCCTTTCTTCGCATTCATGTAGTAGTTCTTTAATTATTTCCGAGTTGCATTGAGTATGTTTTCACCAAATACATATAGGCTTCTAGTGGCTTTCGAAATAATCTGTGAAGAAGTTAAAGTTAAGGTTAAGCCCCAACTGTTCCAGCACTTCTTTACTATTATAAGGCAACTTGATAGTTGGTACTTTTCTGCTACGAGATATCAGTAGAAGTTCATGGATGGGTTAGAGTCCAAGATTCATAAGTGGCATGATAAATTCATGTCAATAGTGACAGATGAGGAGTTAGATTTTTGGTCTTAACAGTCCAAGCCAATCTACACTAAGGACATAGAGTTAATGCTGAATGATGCCATTATAGCAAAGAAGATTCAGCAAAGGAGGAAGAACAAAATGTTCCTTTGGGATGCTGAAAGAATAATAAGGCATTATGAAAGCGAAGAGCCCATCTTTTCCAATAAGGAAGGTACGCTAATGAGTAATCCTCGTATTGAGACTAGCTATAAGAGGAAAACCATTCTCATGACTTAGGGGAAGAATTGCTACCTTTTGAGCCTTACTTAACATGGAGAATGTAAGTTTTTTCTTATTCCTCACATTAATATTAATATGTCTACTTCATATTGCAGACATGGGTGGTGAGGTGAATCTTGCTAAGCTATTGGCCCAAGCCAAGGCTAAGAAATCAAAGGTTGACAAGCTCGTGGCTACCACTAGCACTATTACTCGGTTAGCTACTATCAAGAAAGCAACAAAGGAGGGTGTAGTGAAGCAAGTGATAGCCCAAAAGAAGATCTCCCAACTAGCTGAGAAGCAAAAAGGGAACAAAAAGCCAATGTTAGCTGAGGCTACTCATACCAAGGCACCTCCTATTGAAAACATCCCAACTGTTGCAGAGCTAAGAAAGGGTAGTTGAGAGACTCGACCCCATAATGAGGCCGAAGTTACCATAGCTACGGAAGGGTAGTCACTTATGATGGAGGTGGTGCCGAGTACCAATAAGAAGATTGGGAACAAACTTATCGACCACCCCACTACCAAGAGGTCCAAAGAGTTGGATAAAAGGATGAAGGAGGCCATGTGAAACAAACCTCTCGACATCAATAGTACCAAATTCATCTCAAACACAGAGGTTAGTGAGTACTTCATCCTATGTTAGAGCCACATTGTCTTATATACTAAGTTAGCCTTAGGCAGTAGGACAAAATCTTTGGCCTTAATAGAAGGCATTATTCTTCCCAAGGACAAACAGATCGTGAAGAAAGATGTTGATAAGGTCAATGGTCGCAACAAGGCTCATATCGCGGCCAAGCTATGTGATGTAAGTACCTATAACATCCTTTTAGCTATCAAGTTTGTCTTATTGCTAATACTCTTGGTTGTTTTCAGTTAAGCAGCCACATTCTAATAGCTTTGGACAAAGCTGATAAAGAAATGAAGAAGGTAATAACAATAAGTCTCCATATATTCTATTAGGTCATCTAGAATATCCATCATTCTTTATTGACTTGTTGTAGAAAATTGAGAATGTATACAATTCCTTTAAAGCCTAGATTGCTACTATCGAGAATGTGAGAATAAGGGTCAAGATGGAGGCCAGAAAGTACCAAGAAGAACTGGCTACCGAGAAATTGGTGCACTCTTTGGCTTCGGATGAAGTCTCGAGCCTTAAGGGCAAGGTTAAAGAATAGTATAAGGAAGCTAAAGGCTTGAAAGAGGAGTTAATAGAAGAAAAAGAGGAGGAACTAGAGACCAGCAACGTAAGGTTGCAAGGCTGTGTTGCCGAGTTGGAGGAGACTGTTGAGAGAGGACCCTCTATTGAAGAGGCACTAAATATTGTCACTCCCAATCGGCAATACAAGAGACTATTATGGAAGAAGTTGTTGGAAGGGGTCCAAGTAACAAAAGAAAAGATTCTTAAATTTCTCCCTGACTATGATCTCTCGTGCTTAGATTTCGCCGATGTTGATGACAAAGTTAGCAATTGTGACAAAGGAGATGGCGAAGATCCGGGTGCTAAGATCATTGCACAGGATGAAGAAGAGACTCATGTTAAGGATCTTAGAGATGACAAGGATCACCAATCCAAAGAAATCCCCTATGAGCATAAATAAAAATCCACCTATTCCCAAACCCCAAGTATTGGATAGGAAATATGCTCCAGGATGGCCTCTACTTCTAATCAACAAAATACTTTTGCTCAATCCAACAATAGGTCATAGGATTGTTTGGTAGTTTTATCTTTCGTATGAATGGTACTAAACCAAAAGACCGAAAGTTGTAATTGTAATTGTCTTGTGATGAGAATTATCTTTTAGCATAGATTTGAGCATTTCACACATGTTTTATTTCATGTACTCCATTGTGACTTGGCATGTTTTATTTCACAAGCCTAATTATTTCAACAAGTTTTATTTCATACACCTAACTTTTTCAACATGTTTTATTTTATACACCTAACTCTTTTGGCATGTTTTATTTCACACACCTAATTTGAGCATCTTATTGATATTATCCATTAGTCATTGAGATGTGGACTAGCCATTTTACATGGCTGTAGGGTTAATTTTTTAAGTTCATTAACCGCAATATGCTCGAACTTATGTCTGTTCGTTTACTATATAATTTGAACTTATTAACTCATTAGTCATAAATAGTTCTAGAAACAAAATAAAACTTCAAATATAACTATCTCACAAACAAGTAGGTTGTCACCTTACAACACAAATGGAAAAGAACATCATCTAGGCAATCAATTGAAATAGAGTTTCAGATTCTCAACATTCCGTGCTCGAGGGATGATTGATCCATCTAACCTTTTTAGTCGATAAGCCCCCTTACTAATGACTTCTCAAACCCTAATAGGATCATCCCAATTTACTCCGAGCTTCACTTGGCTTTCTCACGCACTAGTTGCATCCAATTTTCAACAAGCCAAGTCCTCAAGTTAAAAAACCTTATGCTTTACTTTTTTATTATAATACCTAGCTGCTCTATGTTGATACATTGCAACCCTTACTCTTGCATTATCTCTAATTTCTTCAATGGTGTCCAAATTTGCCGTTAATCTAACTTAATTAACCATCACATCAAAATTCTACATTCTTAGATTAGGCAAATACAACTCAATCAGCAAAACTGCTTCTGTGACGTATGCTAGCCTGAAGGGGTTTCCCCTATTGCTGTTTAGTAGGTAGTTCAGTACCCCCATGAGACATCCGACAATTCATCAACCCATCTCCCCTTAACTTGATCTACTTTCCTCCTTAAGCTTTGCAAGATGATCTTATTTACAACTTCAACTTGTCCATTCGTTTGAAGGTGACCTCCAAACGTCTAGTTTAGGCAAATGCCATATTTCTCAAAACATGCTCAGAACTTATTGTTATAGAACTGTGGGCCATTGTCCGTAATTATCATAAAAGGAACTCCAAATCTTGATATTATGGAGTTGAAAACAAATGCCTCCACTTTTTGTTTAGTGATCCTTGCCACTGCCTCGGCCTCTGCCCATTTTGTAAAATAATCCACGACAATAATAACAAATTATCGCTAGGATGTAGACTTCAGGAAAGGTCTGAGAATATCCAAGCCCTACTAGGCAAAAGGCTAAGGACTAGATAGAAAACATAATTCAATTGAAGGTACATGACTCAACACCTCATGCTTCTAGTACTATGGACAATACCGAACAGCTGTCCTTGTATCTTCTTTCATGGTTGACTAATAACAGCCGAGTTACAATGCGTAGACATATAATGTTTGTACTTTTATGTAGTTACTACATACGCCATCATGTAGTTCAGATAAAACCCATTGGGCATCTGTAGGAGGAAGGCATCAAAGATAAGGTTGTGATATGCTACGTTTGTACAGCCGATCATCTATCAATATGTAATTCGCAACCTTATAAACCAATCTTCGTACTTCTTTCTTATCATCAAAGAGGGTACTGTCTCTCAAATAATTTACAAGTGGATCCATCCAAGATTCCTCTCTCAGGCAAGGAGCCAATTCGTAGCTTTGCGAGATAATGGATAAACTTTTTTGTGGGAGAAATTTGACAAAAAGTTTGTCGCTCAAGTCAAAGAATGCCACACTAGCTAACTTGGATAACTCAATGGTAGCAATATTCTTACTTCTTAGAACCTTACAAATTGAGAAAGATTGAAATTCTTCTGCAAGCATTTGTATCACCAATAGGTACTTGCTCATTTCTCTTTCCCTTGCTATATAACTCCTTGTGACTTAATTCACCACTAATTGTGAGTCAAAGAACACTTTAAGTTTCTCGACAACAATCTCTTTCACTAATTTAAGTCTGACAATCAAAGCTTCATATTTTGCTTTGTTATTGTTGCTTGGGAATCCAAACTTTAAAGTATAATTAACTTGGACGTTGTAGAGGCCTTAAAGATTAAGTCCTACACTACTTCCTTCTCTTGTAGAAGGATAATCCACATAAAGGTACCATATGGGTTTCTAGATAACCTCTACATTATCTTCCCTACCAGTGAACATGGCTAAAAAATTTGCCAATACTTAAGCTTTTAATGCTATTGTGGGTTTGTAATGTACACCATAGGCAATTAGCTCTAGGGCATATTTCATCATCTTCCCGGAAGAGTCTAACCATTATAATGCCTACTGCAATGGCTAATCAATGAGGACTATGATTTGGTGAGCCTCAAAATACTGTTTTAATTTCCTTAACAAGAAAACCACTACTAAGACAAACTTCTCAATTTTTGTGTACTGATTCTTTAGCCCTTACAAGATATGACTCAAATAATAAATGGGTCGATGTTCCTTGCCATCAATTTAGACCAATACAAAAGAAAGAGCTTGACAACTAACCAATAAGTAAAAATATAAATTCTCTCCAAAGATGGATGTCGAGAGTATCGAGGGTAATGGAAGGAATTCTTTAAGATTATTAAAAGCACTTTTGCAATCATTAGAACATTTGGATTCTTTTGAATTTTTTAAGATTTTAAAAAATTCTACGCATCTATCTATGCTCCTTGACATAAACCGATTAAAGGCAGCTATTCATCCAATGAGTTCCAATACTTCCTTGATCGTACAAGGAGATTTCATATTTATTATCACCTTAATCTTTCTTAAGTTAGCCTCAATGCCTCGGCGAGTAACCATGTATCTTAACAACTTTGCCAAAGTTGCACCAAAGACACACTTCTATGGATTAAGCTTCATGTTGTATCTCTTAAGAGTAGCAAACATCTCTTCAAGATCAATGAGATACTGATCCTCTGTCATGCTTTTCACGATCATGTTGTTGACATATACTTTAACATTTTGGTAGATCTAGGGTTTAAACATCTTGGTAACAAGTCTCCAATATGTTGTACTAGCGTTTTTCAACCCAAAGGGCATCATCGTATAACAATACATTCCAAAATTGGTAACAAATGACGTGTGGACTTCATCCTCCTTATCCATCTTAATTTGGTTGTAACTCGAGAAAGCATCCATAAAAGACAGCAACACATATCTAGCAGTTGAATCTACCAACTAATTGATTTTCAGCAATGGAAAACAATCCTTGGGATAAGCCTTGTTGAGATCCGTGAAGTCTATGCATATGTGCCACTTGCTGTTGGACTTTTTGATGAGCACACAGTTAACTAACCATGTCAGATAAGGCTCTTCCTAAATAAATCCTGCCTTCAGTAGCTTCTAAACTTCTTCTTCTATGGTTGCTTGTCTCTCGAGGGCAAAATACCTTTTCTTTTGTTGGATCACCTTCATACCTAGATCAATATATAGCTTGTATGCCATAACTTCTCTAAAGATATCCGGCATGTCCGAAGGGGACTATGCAAATACATCGGCATTGACCTATAAGAAGTTGATCAAACTTTGACGAATGTCTGCTGACAAGGGTTTCCCTATCTTTGTTGTTCTCCCACAATCATTTCCTGAAGAGATTTCCTCTATATCGTTGTTAGCACCTTCTATGCCAATTGACTTTCTTTCTGAATAGCTTTCTACTTGAAATACCTCTTCTTGTCTTAAGGCTCTCATGTACAAAGACCTTGCCAACTGTTGATCCCCTTTGCATACGCAAACCCCTGTACGAGTAGGGACTTTGGCTTTGAGATGTATGGTGGAAGGGACGATGTGATCATGTCATATGGGAACCAACAATTGAGGACAAGGAAGTCCACAATATCTTCTTCGGCATTCTAGTCATCTCCATTCTGGATTGGTAAAGAAATCACTCCGGTTACCCAACGAGTTGGTTGTTGAAGGCATACAAATCATGTTTATAAGATCTTAGCTGTGCTTTGATCTTTGGTCTCATTTGGTGAAAAGCATGCTAGAAAATGATACCTACCGAACTTCTAGTGTCAACAAGAATTTTCTTAACCTTAAAGTTGGCAACTCTCACACTGATAACAAGTGCATCATCATGCAGCCTTTGGATGCCCTCAAAGTCTTCCTCTATAAAAGAGACTGTATTGTCGATCTTGACCTTCTTGCCTTAAATGTTTTAAACATAATTTTTGGCATTAGTTAGACTCGAAGAGCTTGACTGGCCTATAGCAAGTCTACCGACAATAGTGTTGATTACTCCATTAGGTGCTTCGTTAGAACTCCCGTCCCTTGCATCTCTCCTGGTAACAATTGGTCGAGTGTCATTCTCTTGTTCCTCACATCTCCTCTAAGACGGTCTCTCAATATTCTCAACATCATGCACTAGGAACTTATGCAAATGCCTATGTTGAATTGCATCCTCGATTGCATTCTTGAGTTAGATGCATTCATTTGTGTTCTGGCCTTTGTTGCAATGGAAATTGTAGTACTTATTGGAATTTCTCCTTGAGGGATTTCTTTTCATTCTTTTTTACCATTGCAAAATGCCTCTATACCTACATACCACCATCAACATGTCTAAAATTGGACAATTGACTAGTGTATAGGACGAATATGTTGGAATCCTTTGTCTCTTTTTCTCATCATTCGAACTTTGATTGTCATCTGTCCTAAGTCTATCTTTTTTAAATCTCTTCTTGTCATTTTTCCTATCTTCTTTGTTCTAATTGACTTCTTGTCGAGCCTTTATGTTATCTCCTTATTGAAGGTATGAGGTGGCCTTGGCTTTGAACTGGGCAAAAGTTCTCAGCTTATTCTTTGTGAAAGACTTCAAAAAGTGTCCATAGAGCTTGACTCCATCATTTACGGCATTGAAGGGAATACTTATGTCTAATTCTGGGATGTGGACCATCTCAGCCATAAACCTAGCCAAGTAATCTCTAATTGACTCATTTGATCTTTGTTTAAAGTTTACTTGCAAGGAAGTGCTAAAGAAACACTTTTGCTAGTTCTTCAAAATAGGAAATGGTATTTAGTTTCAAATGTTTGAACCATGTACTAGCTACATTCCTCAAGGTTGAGGGAAAAGCTTGATAGGTTATTGCATCACTCTAACCATACAACTTAGCCAATGTATGGTAATAGTCTAAATGATCTTCAAGATCTTTCATTTCATCGTAATTTTCAAATTGTGGCAACTTGAGAGTTTAATACATTATTACAGTATTTGCCAAAAAATAATATGAAAATAATTCACGAGGAAAAGTTAATACGAAATTATGGTAGTGAAGTTACAAACAGAGCATGCAACTTCACTACCTAAATTTTTTTGCACTGAAATCACATAGAGGGCATGCAACTTTAGTGCGCATATAAATCTCCCAAAATGAGCCCCCTCCACCACCCTACCCTAACCCCCTTACGACCCCTCCCACACCCCACCCAACCCNTTTAATGGCTAGACGATTCATTAGAAATATTAGCACGAACGCTAATATTACTATTGCAGACTTGACTCAAAATATTCAAAACTAGTTTAGATACACGGTGACAAGAAGGTGGGTGTTCAAGGGGAAGAGAAAAGTAATAGAGATGGTGTATCGTAATTAGGAGAAATCATACAATGATCTTCTAAAACATCTAAATGCCATTAAAATAACAAACCCGAGATCAGAGGTCAAGTAAGGGTGGAAAGGTATGGTGGAGCCAGGTGTATTAGAGATGAAGTGGGTGTTTTAGACATTCAAACCTTGTATACATGCATTTAGATACTATCATCCCGTTGTTTGCATTGATGGCACCTTTTTATATGGCAAGTACGACCATAAGTTGCTTGTTGCATGCATAATGGATGGAAATAATAGCATCGTACCATTGGCTTTCACACTTATTAAGACAAAATCCGAGAAGATGTAGTCTTGGTTCCTTCAACATTTGAAGATGTAGTTAGCAGACAGGAAGAGACCATATGCTTGATCTTAGACAAACATATTAGTATTAAGAAGGCTTTTAACAATGTGAATAATGGTTTGCAACCATCATTTGTGGTATGGAGATACTACATAGGACACATAGTCGACCGTAAACATAAAAACTAAGCATGTAAGAAATTGGCAACCGTAGCAGGCATGTAAGCGCAATAATGGAAATTTTCTTACTTTAATGGAAGAGATGTTGATAATGAATGAGAATGCCTTGCATTGGTTTGCAAAACTTGACATCAATAGATGGACATGGTATGCAAATGATAATTATAGGTTTGGATACATGACATCCAACATTGTTGAGAGCTATAATGCAGTTCTTAAAGGTTTGCATGGCTTACCAATTACAGCTTTAGTACGAAGGATATTCTATAACACAGTCACATTGTAAGAAGAATGATGAAGAAATTTTAGAGGCCATGTTGAGGGGTAAGGTGTACACTACATATGTACAATGGCTGATAGAGAAATGGCGTGGGTATGTAAGTACGCATAAGGTTACCAATTATAGTAGGTGCAATAGATTATTTGAGGTAAGAAATGGTAGCCAAAGAGAGCTAAATGGAGTGATGAAAGGTAGTAGTAGAGTTCACACTATTGACATGGATAACCAATATTGCACATGCCAAAAATGGCACATATATAGATTTCCTTGCTCCCATGCATTCGCAACTGCAGCGAAGCTAAGGACAAACACCTTAAATAGTATTTGTTAATGGTACAAGTGGACAAACCAACTTGATAAATACCAAAGACATTTTTTCCCACTGGGTGACCAGATTAATTGGCCAGCAGTGAAATTTCTAAAGCTTAAGCCATGATCTAAGCTAAAGAGAGACAAAGGGAAGCCTAAAACAAAATGTTACCACATGGAGATGGATATACGCGAAGTGCCTAATAGGAATAGATGTAGTTACTGTCGAAGGGAAGGACATAATAGGCGTAGATGTCTGGATCTGAATAAGGCTAGAAATTCATATTACTATTTTTTACATATGCATACACATAAATTTACCATTAGTTTGTAATATCTATCCATTTGATACTACTTGCATCGTTATTAATGAATGTTAAACATTATTGTAGGTTAAATGGACCCAAAACCCTTTGACCCTTCTGTTTTGGGTAAGTAGTCATCCTACCCCTCTCAAGACATATGGGAGGGATAGGTACATTATTTAACAATTTCTTCCATTCATCTAATACGTAGGTTAGGTGCTTATATGTTAATATTTATGTCCATGTAACTTAATATAGGCACCAGGTGCAATCATAGTTAGACGGCATGAGTTAGCAATGAAGAAGAGTGAGGAGCTCATACTGCTAGATCTATGCATGGAGACGTACTTAGTGGAGGCAAGATTCATGGTTGTTAACTGACTTCCATTCATCTAAATGGATTAGCAACTTGTTACCACCCTTGTGGAGAGGTGGAGGCTAGAGACACATACATTCCATATGACGTGTGGTGAGATGACCGTTACGCTTCAGGATATTGAAGTTCAACTAAGCCTTAAGGTTGATCATGTTGCTGTCACCCGTAGCATTAATAAGAATTGGGCAAATGTGGCGAGAAACCTATTAAGTGATGTTCCACCATCTAATGATGTGAAGGGTGGCCACGCATGACGGTTGTGGCTATCTAGTAGATTTAGGATTCTACCAAGCAATGCCAACGAGAATATGGTAAAGCATCACACCTATGCATATATCCTCCAACTGATAGGGGGATTCTTGTTTGGGGATAAATCTTCTATCTACGTACATCTTATAAACCTTCCCTTATTAAATGACTTCTAGATGGCGAGGATGTACAATAGGGGATCGGCCTATCTAAGATGGCTATATTGATAACTATATAATGCTATACAGACCGGTATATCTGAGATTAGGAGGCCGATGATTCTACTGCAGGTTTGGGCATGGGATCATTTCCCATACATTGCACCCCTTAGTAGGTTTGGCTTCATAATCATGATAAAGGTAGATTTTTCATATTTTAAAGTGCAAATTAAGATAGAATTATTATTGATTTTATAGAAATCATTAAGAAATGGTACTTAATTAATTTCATTTGGACATTTCAGGAATTAAAGGATTCAAGAGTGGAATTATGGATGATTTAGAGGAATTTTAAGTAAAGGAACAAAGTCCGAATCAACACGTATGAGTTGGAAATGAAGGTAGCTGGCCTATAACTTACACCGGCGGCCCTTGATGTCTATGCCACCAGCTTTGATGGCTACACCGCCGGCCTTGCACTTACACCGCCGATCTTCATGAAAAAAGAGAGTCACACGAGTTAACCCAAATTTTTCTTATAAATAGCTTATGTTTCACCGTTTAGAAAACTTTTTGGTTTTCTTAGAGACTTTTGAACACACTTTCCTTAGACTTAGAGAGTCATAAAATAGTCTTTAGTTAGTTCTTAAAGAATTCTTCAAGAGAATTGCTTGAATCATTGAGAAGAATTTACTTTTGCTATAGAGACCAAGTTGAAGTTGCAATTAAATATTATCTTTTCCAATACAGAATTGGTGACATCTATTTCAATTATTCTTATGCAATTTTATGAATTACCTATGCCTTCAGTTATGAACTTCTTTGCAATTTCAATTAGTATTTGTGTTTTTGTTTCCAAATCCATGGCTGGTTAAATTTATTTATGGGAATTAATGAAACCTAAGATAGCTAAGATGATGATTGTGTTCACGTTATAGGATTAAGAGATATATGGATGATTCATGATTGCAATTTCTATTATTTCGATTATAGTTGTTCAATTGATTATAATTGTTAGAAACCCTAATGATACGGGAGTTGATATAGGGTTTGTTAGAAATTCTTTGTTGATTTGATTAATCAATGTGGAAGCAAAGTTAATTAGAAACTATCTAAAAATTAATGCGATGTTCGGCGATTAATTATTCACTAAGAAATTAGGGATAATTGATTTAGGAAATTAGACAATCATAGTATCGGGAGATACATGATTGTAATTTAGAGTTTACTGTTAATTGGAAGGTATGGGAGCTGACTAATTAATTAGGAGTTTAAATCCTTAGGTTTTAAGTTATAATAATTTCACTTGAGTGACCATATAGTTATTAATCTATATAACAAAATAACAATTTGATTGGCATAATCTAAGGTGGATTCTGTTTTCCTACAATTCTCAATTGATTGCTTAATTTTAGATTTTTCATAGTTATTTTCTTTTCAATAGTTTTAGAGTAATTATTAAATTAATTAATTTAATTTTGATTACCTAAATATTGATAAGAACTAGCATAGGATTAGTAATTTCTTAGTCCTCGAGAGATCAACAACCTTACTTTCTCTATAATACTTGATTCTAACCTAGTATATTTGTTGGAGTATTCGCAATTTATTTATATATATATATATATATATTTTAAGCAAATCGAGGTTTTGGCACCGTTGCTAGGACTTGAAATATTAAACCTTTTAGTTCTGTTAGTAATTTAGGTGCAGTTGACGACGTGTATTATTTTTGTTCTCTTTGTAGGTGTTTTATGCACAGGAGTAAAAGTGCCAAAATTTTACCACTAGATTCAGAAATAGAGCACGCTTTACATTAGTTGAGGCGAGAGAACAAAAGAAGGATAGAAGAGATGGCAAATAACGAAGGTAATAATCAAATATAAGGAGTTCCGCGAGCACTACGACATTATACAATACCTACGGTGATAGGTTCGACTATAAGGAGGCCCACTATTCAGGTTAACAACTTTAAGTTGAAGGTGTCCCTTATTTAGATGGATCGGACGAATCAGTTTAGAGGATATCCTAATAAAAGTCCTGATGAGCATATTGCAGGATTCCTTCAATACTACAATACAATGAGGATGAACAATGTGACAGATGAGGTTATCAGATTACAGCTCTTTCCCTTTTCATTGAGGGATAAAGCTAGGCTTGGTTTCATTCACTGCCACAAGAATCTATCACCACCTAAGCTGATGTTTCATTGAAGTTCTTAAGTAGATTTTTCCCACCAGCTAGGGCCACAAAATTAAGGAACAACATCACCAACTTAACCAAATTTAGTGGTGAGTCACTTTATGAAGCATGGGAGAGATTCAAGGAGGCGATCAGAACATGCCCACATCATGGCTTGCTAGACAATCTCTTGATTGAGATCTTCTATCTTAGTCTAGACAAGACATTGAGCTCCCTAATTGACGCTGCAAATGGCTGTGCTCTGATGGGTAAGACATATAATGAAGCAAGTGCACTAATAGAAGAGATGGCCTGCAATGCACATAACTGGCAAAATGAGAGAAGCAAGCTAGGAGTGACAACAACCAGTGACAATAACACTATATCTCAATTAACAGCTCAGATTGTAGCTCTCACTAATCAGGTAAGTAAACTCACCTCAACACAGTCTTTTAATGCTAATCCTATTGTTTTTTGTGAGTTATGTTTAAGACCACATTCAACTCTTGAGTACTTAACTAAGAATCACTCATTTATAACTAATGGAGAACAGGTGAATTTTGTCAACAATTTTCAATGCGGCAATCAAAGACCATACTGGAATATATATAATCCTGGGTAGTGTAATCATCCAATTTTTTCATGGAGAAATGAGAATAATGCATTCCAACAACCACCTGGATTCCAAAAGCAAGGGCCAGCTCAAAACTCTCTACCTCAGCAAAATCAGTCTAGAATGGAAGAGCTCATGTTGAGCTATATGCAAAAGACTGACACCTTGCTATAAAATCAACAGGTGACTATTTGAAACCTAGAGAATCAGAGTAGTCAGATTTCTCAACAGTTGAGTAACAAACCATCAAAGTCTTTACCTACCAATACTAAAGAGAATCCCAAAGGTGTCAATGCTATTATGCTGAAGAGTGGAAAAACACTAGAAATAGTTAAAAGACTAGTTGAAGAAAAGGTAGAGATTCTAAAAATAGAAAAAGGGAAGGAGGTGGAAGAGGAACCAACGTAAAAGTCACCAGAAGTGAAACCATATGTTCCTCCAATCCCCTTTCCAGGAAGATTGAAGCAATAGCAGCTAAACGCTCAATTTTCCGAATTCCTAGATGTCTTCAAGAAGCTGCAAATCAATATTCCTTTTGCAGAAGCACTTCAATAGATGCCTTCATATGCCAAATTCATGAAGGAGTTACTTACTAAGAAGAGAAAGATTGATGGGAACGAATTGGTAATGCTTATAGGGGAGTGCTCCATGATCCTGTAGAAAAATTTTTCCACCTACCTAAAAAACAAAGAGATCAAGGGTATTTTACTGTTCCTTGCACTATAGGAAATTTTCACTTTGATAAGGTTCTTATTAATCCAGGTGCAAGTATAAATTTAATGCCCTTATCTATTTTTAGGTAGCTGGGACTTGGAGATTGCAAGGAGACTTATGTTACCTTATAACTTGCTAACAAGAGTATCGAATACCTAAGGGGTATTGTTGAGAATGTCTAGGTGAAGGTAGACAAATTTATCTTCCTAATTGACTTTATAGTCCTAAAGATGGAAGAAGACAGAGAGGTACTCATGATCTTGATAGACCATTTCTTGCAACAGGTAAGGCATTGATAGACGTAGAACAAGGTAAGTTGACTTTAAGAGTTATGGATGAAGCCATAAAGCATTTTGATGATTGCAAATCTTGCTATTGACATTTTTTATGAGATTACTAGTGAGTTTATAGAAGAGAAAGCAAGATTAGATACCATGGAATCAATTCTTAGGGATTTGGATGATAGGAGCGATGACGACGAGCCTGAAGAAGAAGGTAAGGAACAGGTGTTAGAAATCAAAGCTCAATACTTTGAAGAACTAGGCACCAGTGAGAAGAAGTTAGTCCCATCATTGACACAACCCTCAATTCTTGAACTTAAACCTTTACCTAGCCATTTAAAATATGCTTATCTTAGAACAAATGATACTTTACCAATAATTATCTCCTCCTCTTTAACAGGTGACTAAGAGAAACAACTTCTAAGAGTTCTAAAAGAGCATCAAGAAGCCATCGAGTGGACCATTGCAAATATAAAGGGGATTAGTCCCTTAATTTACACTCATAAGATATTGCTTGAGGTCAGGTGTAAACCCACAATACAACCACAAAGATGACTCAACCTAACTCTTAAGGAAGTAGTGAAGAAAGAGGTATTCTCATTGCTGGATGCAAGTATTATCTACCCTATCTCAAATAATAAGTAGGTTAATCTAGTTCAAGTAGTGCCAAAAAAAGGTGGTATGACCATGGTGAAAAATGAGGAAAATGAGCTAATCCTTACTCATACTATGACTAAGTGGAGAGTTTACATAGATTATAGAAAACTGAATGATGCCACTCATAAAGACCATTTCTTACTCCCTTTCATAGATTAGATGTTAGAAAAACTTTCAAAGCATGATTATTATTGTTTTTTAAATGGTTATTCTGGTTACAATCAAATTCATATTGCACCTGAGGACTAGGAGAAAACCACCTTTACATGTCTTTATGGCACTTTTTCCTTTAGGAGAATGCCCTTTAGTCTCTATAATGCACCCACTACTTTTCAAAGATGCATGATGTCTATTTTCTAACATGTTAGAAGATTTTATTGAAATATTTATGGATGACTTCTCTATCTTTGGGTAGTCATTTGATTCATGTCTAACTAATTTAGGTTGTGTGCTCAAAAAGTGCAAAAAGACTAATCTACTTCTGAATTGGTAAAAATGTCATTTCATGGTAAGAGAGGGAATAGTCTTAGGTCACAAGGTGTTAAAAAAGGAGATTGAAGTTGACAGAGCTAAAGTGGAGATAATAGAGAAGCTACCACCACCCACTTTAATCAAAGGAGTCAGGAGCTTCCTGGGGCATGGTGGCTTCTACAGGAGATTTATCAAGGAATTCTCTAAAATCTCTAGACCTCTTTGTAATTTACTTGAAAAAGATTGTACCTTTGTTTCTTATGACAATTGTTTGCAGGCATCCGATCTATTAAAGGAGAAGCTTACTTCAACACCAATGATTGTTGCACTAAATTGGGAGCTTCCTTTCAAGATGATGTATGATGCTAGCAACTATGCTGTAGGAGCAATACTTAGGCAGAGGAAAGGTAAGTTATTTCATGTTATATACTATGTGAGTAGAACTTTGAATGAGGGAAACTATGCTACGACAAAGAAAGAACTTTTAGTGGTTATATTCGCTTATGATAACTTTAGGCCTTATCTCATAGGTTCTAAGATCATAGTATATACAGACCATGCTGCTCTAAAATATTTGTTTACTAAAGCTGATGCTAAACCTAGGTTAATTCAATGGATCTTATTACTGCAAGAATTTGACCTTGAAATTAGAGATAAAAAGGGAACTGAAAATGTAATTGCTAATCATTTATCTCGATTACAATTGACGTGTTTAGAGCCACCCATTAATGAAAAGTTCCTTGATAAACAATTGTATGTAGTAGAGATCCGAAGATTACCCTGGTGTGTTAATAAAGTCAACTACTTGATTAGTAAAATCATACCATATGGTTTCTCATTTCAAAAGAAAAAGAAGTTTTTACATGATGTGAAATTTTATTTCTAAGATGAACCATATCTTTTTAATAGTTTTGCTAACTAAGTAATTAGATGTTGTGTGCCAAAAATAGAACAACTTAACATAATTCAACATTGTCATTCTAAAGAAATAGGGAGCCACTTTAGTGTAGAAAGAACTGCAACTAAAATTTTATCTTGTGGATTTTACTGGCTTAGTTTGTTTAGTAATTATAGGAATTATGTTATGTCTTGTGCTTAATGCCAAAGGACCGAGAATATTTCTAGGAGACATGAACTACCACAAAAGAGTATTCTGGTAATTGAGCTTTTTGACGTATTGGGAATAGACTTCATGGGTCCTTTCCCTTTATCTTTTTCAAACAAATATATACTTCTAGCAATAGATTATGTGTCGAAATGGGTAAAAGTAGTAGCTCTACAAACTAACGATGCTAGAGTGGTAATTAAATTTTTGAAAAAGAACATTTTTTCTAAGTTTGAGGTACCTAGGGCTATTATAAGTGATGAGGGGTCGCATTTTTACAAATGGCAATTTCAAAAATTATTAACATAATAAGGAGTCACTCATAAACTTGCCACCCCGTATCATCCACAAACTTGTAGACAAGTTAAGGTGTCCAATAAGGAAATAAAGCATATTCTAGAAAGGACTACCAATGTATCTAGGAAAGACTAGTCTCTAAAACTCAATGATGCATTATGGGCTTATAAGACAATTTTTAAAACCCCTATAAGAATGTCCCCATACAAAATCGTTTATGGTAAATCATGTCTCCTACTTGTAGATCTTAAGCACAAGGCCTATTGTGCCATAAAATACCTTAATTTTGATTTACAAGCTACAGGTGAAAAGTGATTGCTCCAATTGAACCAACTAGATGAGATCAGAGAAGAAGCTTGTGAAAACACTAGGATCTTCAAGAAGAGAGCCAAGCAATGGCATGACAAGAACATTCAACAGTAGGAGTTCATGCCTGGTCAAAAAGTGTTACTATACAACTTTCAACTGAAATTGTTCCTAGGTAAGTTAAAATCTCGATAGTTAAGACCATTTAAAATAGCTAATGTTTTCTCTTATGGTACAATTGAGTTAAAGGCAGGACACAATTAAACTTTCAGGGTAAATGGTCATCTCCTCAAACACTATTTTGAAGGAGAAAACATAGATAGTGACACCACTATGGTGGTAAGTGAGAACCCACAGTAAGAACGAAAAAGTCGGGTTAGTGACTATAAACTAAGCGCTTCATAGGAGGCAACCCATGTTTAACCAAGCTAATTTTTTTATTTATTCATTATTATTTAATTATTTTTATTTATTAAAAAAAATTTAGGCTAGCCTTTGACATCAAGGCCGCCGGTCTAAGGAAAAAAAAGAAGAAGAAATTTGAATTCAAAGTTGGCACTCAAGGCTACCGGCCTAGGCATATACGCTGGCAATGTATGCCGTTGGCATATAGAGGTAAGTGTCTATGTACAGTGCTTTTAAAAGCACGTCCATCAGTTTTCTCTCTCTCCTCACTCATTTTTTTCTTTCGAATTCTCTCTTTAGTTTCTCTTTCTCTCTAGTTTTCTCTCCAAATGTCTTTTCCTCTCCATCACTCTAACTCTCCTACATACTTAATCCATCAATCCAACTCACATTCACTCACTATTTTACTTTTCCATACCCATCTTAATCTTTTTAGTTTTGATTTGTGATTTCGATCCATCATGCCGCCCAAGAAAATGCAACTAAGAAAGAAACAAAAGATGGTAGCCACTTCGTCTTCCAGAAGTTTGAGCAGTGATCTACTCGCACATCAAGAGTATACTAGGGAGAGAAGGAAGAAGTTGCAATGAATGACATTCATGAATTAGCAATATTTGGATTAGACCATTTTGCAAGAGTATGGAATGGATGATAGAATCCAGCAAATGGTTCTTGATAAAACATGGTTTCGACTATTAGAGGTAAAAGAACCCACTTATAGAAATATAACCAATGATTTTTTTTCCATTTTGTAGTTGGAGAGAAGTAGGTGAATGTCCACTTTCACATTTCAGGTTTATGGAGAAATTCATGTAATTGAATTGAGTCAAATTGGCTATTTTCTAGGTTTATATGAGGAGGAGGAAGTCAATTTACCCAACTCTTGGCCTAGTTATATGTTTGCTGAGAGATTTTGGTTCCAATTGATTCATCCCAAGTAGAACGATTTTGTTCCTTCAAAGTTGCTAGCTACAACTTTCTTAGCAGTGGAGTATAGGCTACTCTACCATATCCTTGCTCATACTCTCAACTGTAAGAAGACTAGCCATAGCAAGGTAACCAATTTTGACATGTTATATCTATACAGTATGATTTCTAGATATCAGATAGATTTGGGAATAGAGATAGCAAATTTTATCTATAGATAGACAGATGATACCAGGACACAAGTTATCTTTTGTGGTGGGTATATTACAGCATTATTGAAAAGTATGGGGCTTTTTCAAGAGTTGAAGGGGGATGATGGTATCCCATGTAAACCTATTTCTACTGTACCATTCAAGGGTTGGGGATTCATCAAGATAAATAATAGGCCCCATCCTGCTAATGAGGAGGATATTCCTGAAAATCCTCCTCCTACTGCTCGAGCATCTTCTTCATCTCATCCTCTAGATAGCAGTTATGAACAATTGAGTGATAAAATTATAGAAGTCTGGAATGAAATTAGGAAAGAAAGGAAGAAGAATAAGAAGTTCTAGACTACTATGTTCAATATGTTGAAGTCTGCTATCTCATATTTTCAGCCAGTAGCTACAAAGCAATTCCATTATGGGACTTTTAGTGTAGAGAGTAGCAACACCGATAGAGATAGTTAGATATTTGTGTGCCTTTCTAATGTTTTTATTTTTTATTTTCATTTTTCTTTCTTTTCTTTTTTTATTTTGTTGTTTAGTTATTTCTGTTTAGTACCCATATATTTGGGTAACTCGAGATCATTGGCTCTACTATATACTCTTTAGTGCACTTTTATATTATCTTTGATATTTCATGTTTCTTTGCGTTTGATGAGATAAGTCATATTTGAATTCTATTATAGCAATGACCTTATGCTTGGAATTTTCATTATTGCTGAAAATTTGAATCCAAGGAAGCATCCATTTTTCATTTCTTATTGCTATGAATTTTTATTTCCTCTTGAATATTGAATAGAAGACAGTACGGACACTGTCTATCCTATAATGGGGGGAAGGAATTATAGGAAATGAAAATATCAATTTTGATGCCGGTTTTTGTTTACAAATAGTTATACTTTCCTATCAGCTTAAACTTTATTTGTTCTTAAGTAACTGGTAATGTTTAGGCCAATTTTTTTTTTTTTAATTTCTTGTTAGAATCTAGAGATTATACAAAGAAAAAAAATTGTTGATAACATCTAATTGTGATTTAAATAATTGACTCACTAAGGTGCTTTACTCACCAATGTTGAGATTTTTGTACTTAGTTAAAATTAATTAGTCAATTCTTTAGGAACCTAATTTATCTAGTTTTTAGCCTTAAAATTTGAAGTCTAAAAGTCAGTTGAGTCCTTAAGTGAAAAGTAAACAGGTTCACTTTTATGCAAAATTAGTTAATATATAGTCTTTTTAGTTATTCTAATGGCAATTTAACACTTAGTGAAAGAGGTAAGTGAGGCTTTGAACTTAGTGATTTCTAAAAAAGAGGTTTGAAAAAATTTTAGTGAGCATTCAAAAAAATGATGAAATGAGAGCCTTTACTCCAATAACTTAAGAAATTGAGTTAAGAGCATCCTAACTTGAATGTTAGAGTGAAGAAGAGTTCGTAGGGGTCCCTTTAAAACCTGGTCACTTGGGTGATGAGCCTAAGATGTGCCAACTCAATGTACTCAATGTAACGAGAAGAGTGAAAAGGCAAAGCTCAGTATCTAAACTAATGAAAAAAAAAAAAATTGGAATGGAAAATGGAAATTTTGAATGCAAATAAAAAAATGAATTAGGGCTTATAATAAAAAGGAAGAAAACCTAGGGATAGAGCAAATACCATATGCTTTCACTACTTTATTAATTTGTTTGTCGGAATAATTAAAGGGATAATATGCTACTAATAGCTGTGAAGTTTAAATGAGTGTTTTTCCTTCTAGGATTTAGCATCTACTTTTGAAATAGAAATCTGAGATTAAACGCTTAGATTAAAACTTGTTTTCTCTAGAATTGTTGATTAATTTTAATTGTAGTACTCTAATCACATATTTTAATTTGGTTAGAGTAGTGGGCATTATAAATTAGTGAGTCTAAAAATATGAAATATCATATGTCTTGGATTAGCAATTGGAAACTTTGTATTTTTAATAATAGATTTCTTTAGTTCTATTTATTTTGCTTGAGGACAAGCAAAATTTCAAGCGTAAGGGAGTCGTTAAAGGCATATTTTTCATGTTTTAAAGTGTAAATTAAGATAGAATTATTATTGATTTTATAGAAATCATTAAGAAATGATCCTTAATTGTGTTCATTTAGACATTTTAGGAATTAAAGGATTCAAAAGTGGAATTACGGATGATTTAAAGGAATTTTAAACAAAGGAATGAAGTCTGAATCAATACATGTGAGTTGGGCAGCCGACTTACAACTTACACTAGTGGCCCTTGATGTCTACACCGCTAGCTTTGATGGCTACACCATCGGCCTACAAGCTAGCCTTACACTTACACCACCAACCTTCATGAAAAAAGAGAGTTACACGAGTTAATCCTAATTTTTCTTATAAATAGCTTATGTTTCACCGTTTAGAAGACTTTTTAGTTTTCTTAGAGACTTTTGAATGCCCTTTCCTTAGACTTCAAAAGTTGTAGTATAGTCTTTAGTTAGTTCTTGAAGAATTCTTCGAGAGAATTGCTTAGATTATTGAGAAGAATTTGCTTTTGCTGTGGAGACTAAGTTGAAGTTGCAATTAAAGATTATCTTTTCCAATATAGAATTGGTGACATCTATTTCAATTATTCTTATGCAATTTTGTGAATTAATTATGCTCTCAATTATAAATTTCTTTGTATTTTCAATTAGTATTTGTGTTTTTATTTCCAAATCCATGGCTAGTTAAATTTATTTGTGGGAATTGATGAAATCCTAGATAACTAAGGTGATGATTGTGTTCATGTTATAGGATTAAGAGATATATGGATGATTCATGATTGCAACTTCTATTATTTTGATTATAGTTGTTCAATTGATTATAATTGTTAGAAACCCTAACGATACAGGATTTAATATAGTATTTGTTAGAAATTCTTAGTTGATTTTATTAATCAATGTGGAAGCAAAGTTAATTGCATTAATTAGAAATTATCTAGAAATTAATGCGATGTTCGGCAATTAATTATTCACTAAGACATTAGGGATAATTGATTCAAGACATTAGACAATTATAGTATCAGGAGATATATGATTGTAATTTAGAGTCTACTGTTAGTTAGAAGATGCGAGAGTTGACTAATTGATTAAGAGTTTAAATCCTTAGGCTTTAAGGTATAATAATTTCACTTGAATGACCATATAGCTATTAATCTATATAACAAAATAACAATTTAATTGGCATAATCTAGGTTGGATTTTGTTTTCTCACAATTCTCAATTGATTGCTTAATTTTAGATTTTTCATAGTTATTTTCTTTTCAATAGTTTTAGAGTAATTGTTAGATTAATTAATTTAATTTTGAATGCCTAAATATTGATAAGAACTAGTATAGGATTAGTAATTTCTTAGTCCTCGAGGGATCAAGAACCTTACTTTCTCTATATTACTTGATTCCAACCTAGTATACTTGCTAGAGTATTCACAATTTATTTTTTTATATATATTTTAAGTGAATTAGATCACAGAAGGTGTTCCTTTGGCTAGTAGATGGTGGATTAAGAGGGATACTACACAGGGATCTACTCATGTAGTCTAGTCATATCACAAGGTGTTCAACATACAGATGAGTCATCAAATACACTAGATAACTGTTTGATCTTGCTTCAAAAGTTTATGTCACACATGTTAACTTTTTTGCTCTTCTAACTCACATACATTTCATATCAAGTTGTATGGCAACCTTACCTGGAAGACTTACTTCAATTTTTTCCTACTGTATGCATGATCAATCGAGGTCTTTAGACAGCCAGGGTACCCCTCATCTGCTTCCACATTGTAGAGTTCTACTTTTCAGATCGCATCATCTGACAATTTAGTAGCTTCTAAAGAGAGCCCTAGCTAATGTAAACTAGTAGGCAACTACATTAGCAAGATCTCAGAGATCGTATAGATGTCAATTGGAGAGTACCGCATGATGGGTACATCCAATAATGGGCAGATCAATACACTTGGATCATCTATTCATACCCGGTTTTCAATGTGGACCTCGACTATTTGTAGTGGTATAAGCAGCATACTCGTCAATACATAACATACTCCAGTGCGACAATGGGTCATCTAATAAGTACAATCAATATAACAACTTGTGTATAACCCCATTTATTGTGTATTATGATTACTAATTATGTTTCTTCCATGTAGGTTGACACCTTACAGTCAGTTTAGTTTACTGATGACATAATTGACCCACCAAATCGTTGGAGGTAGGTCACAATTCATAAAGGACTATGGTGGCATTGTCTTGCACCATCCCTTTCCACAAAATCTACTACCTGATGAAGGCACCTAGCCTAAGCAGCTAGAGCCAATTACACCTCAACCCCCACGTGACAGTGTTCGTACTAGGGGAGGTCAAACTGGGGTCAAACGAGGAAGGGGTCAAGGGGATCTAGATGTTCCATCTATAGGACGATATTCCATTGACTTAGGTTAGATTGGTTCTAGCTTAGGAACTTTGCATGTTACACCACCTTTTCATTAGCCATTCCATGGTACGCTAGTAGTACCCTGCAAAAAGACATACCACATACTCGTAGAGCTTTACCATAGCTGAAGGGGTCACCCAATACTATCCACCTCTACATGTTAGCCCTATCCCACCTAAAGACTTCTCAAACTCGCTGACTGAGCCTTCTATCAGTCCTTCTAAGAGACGACCATCACTATTATCTAGATATGGGGCATTTTTTGGTCGACGTAAGGGTCGGCATTAGATTTTATTTTCTTTTATTTTTTTATATTCTAATTGTAATAACAACTGATATATCTATATAGTGGTTAAATTTTACTTTTTATTGCATTCTTATCGTACGTACTTATGGTATTAACATATGAATACATTTTTTTTATCCAAAATATAAGTGTTTCACATTCCCATTAGAATGAAAAAACATAATCACAATCATTATAGTTTCAAAATCTATGTCTAAATGACTTTGCACAACAATCACATGCCTACAACCAATATATACATATAACAAAATTGCATTGAAGTTGCATTAAGCTATGCGATTTTCGTTGCATATTCATATGAGTATGATAAAACACTACAACTAAGTAAAAATTTAAAAAAAAAATACACTAAAGTTGAAAAAAATTTACACTGAAGTCATATGCCTCTCATAGGACTTTAGTGTAAAAAAATTCAAGTAATGCCACATGACACTTTACTACCATAATTTCGTATTAACTTTTCCTCGAGACTTATTTTCGTATTATTTTTTGGCAAATACCATGACGACGTCCTAAACTCAGTAGCTTGATGTGCCATAGTATCACTTTCTCCAAAATCTTAAGGATGAAGGGGCTCTTCTTGATTTGAAACTGCTTACTCATTGTAGTAGGGGTACCATAATGGGAAGGCTCGACATGATGCAGTTATGGCTATTGCTTACCCTTGTCAGTTTTCTTAAGAGTAGGAGTCGAAGGTCCCATAATAACCTGAACTTACTTTTTCGATAATCGAATAGATTGAATCATCACTATTCTCGGCATCATTATCGTCGTGCTCCTTGTTTTGATTTGCATAGACACTATTATGAAGGAGATTAAGGATCTCTTTATGTTTTTTGTTTAGTTCTTGATTTTCTTTAGCTAAGTCGAGACAAAGTTACTCCAACTTAGCCAAGCATTGTTCATCAGCATGCCTACTTCCTCGTTGAAGGTACTGAGAGAAAGTACCAACACTTGCACTCTTAATCATTCTAGTTTTCGCCATGTGGATATGTTTGAGAAAAAACAAATAGCACCAAATGTTATTAGTAGATTTTGGTAATTGGAATTATCTTATAGAGAAAGGAAAAGCTCTTAGTACTAGGGCTAGTTCAATGCGCCCACTCCAATGCCAAAGTTAGTGAATGAGTGTAAGGGAAGTTAAGTGAGTCATAAAGAGTTATCATGTGTCTCTTTTAGTGTTTCTTTCTCGTATTTATAGGCAAATGTCATGTTTGAAGTAGTCATTATAGAAATGGTCAATGAAACACGTAGAGGCCTCTTGATCAAACTCATTCTGAAAAATGTAGGGAAAGTGGGCGGTTATGTAATATAACCGTGTTAGGTGATAACTGTTCATGCCACTCTACTCAATTTAAATCAGGTGCTAGTCCACATTACTTGGCATTAGTTGAGAATTGAGTTATTCATCGTGTTGATGTTACTCGATACGGCTAGGAATAGAGTCTCTCGTCATGTAGGCAATCGAATAGCCGAGTGATGGAAATTCGACTAATAACACTTTCATTGCCACATTATTATTCGGTCGTTAGCCCTTTGCGGCTACATTTGTGTGCCCTCATGCTTTCTTGTCTTTATATGCTTGTTCACTCATGTTTATAAATAATCTTCTATGTTACCCTTATTATCTTGTTTTTCAAATCAAAAGGGTTTCCTTATATATTGTAAAATAATTTTCTTTTACCACTAAAGTCACCATTTTAGAATAAGGCCATTAACCTTTTAATGTATACTTATAGATTATTTTAGCTAGCCTTTATAATAATTAAAATCCTCGTAACTTGTAAATAGACTTCCTCACTTTAAAAGAGAATTAGACTTAGTCCATCAACTTTTTCCCTCCCTATTTGTAAATTCACCAATTCGTAGAATGTCAAAGGTCCTCTAATTCATAAATGTCAAATATCATTCTTATGTACAAATTTTGAGTTGTAAATATTCATTTCCTTTTTGGCTTTTAACCAATAACCGTTCTTAAATTGCTCTTGTCTCTTGTAAAATAATCACTCGCCATCCTTATCAATAATTAGTAGTCGACTGTAAATACTAGGTATTCCATAAATATTTCTTTATACTTCTTGTAAGTAACCTTTTAAATACCTACCGAATGCAAATATTCTACATTAATAGATTAAGGTCGTACTTTTATCCTCATTTTTCTTTCCACTGCCTCACTTTCAAATAAGCTAGTTACAGTCAGATTAACTCTTTTTCATTTCATATTAAAAGTTTTCAAAAATAAAAAGAAAAAGAAAAAAAGAGAGGAAAGATTTTTTTTTTAGAATTACTAATAGGGATGAATTCTTACTAGGAATTCTTGAAAGCAATGGCCAACTAGAGAAACAACAACAATGTCAACCCTAAAATCATCAATCCTATTGAGTTAAGGTTTCATTCTTTATAGCAAACTATTGGAAAAATCGCAAATCAATTAAGTTTCCTTGCTGACAATGTCACTATAATTGGAGCCACAATGGCATCAAATGAAGAGCACTCTAAGGCGCACACTGGAAAGAATGTTGAGGCTTTACCCTTGGAAGCAGAAGAGAACTATCCAAAGGTTAATCCAACCTTTTAGTCTTTTGAATCATAAGGGGTTTATTTGAGAGTCAAACTAACTTTTGAGCCCAACAAATACTCATTCCTAATCAATACAAAGCCGGTTAACTATGGGGGTAGCCAAGACAGTTTAAAAGAATTGGAAAGGAACTTAACCCAATAGACTACTGAGAAAATAAGGGTGCTCGGAGGCTATAATGGATTCAAGTAAGCTAAGATCATCGACCTTTCTACATTTGATGTTAGGGCTTACCTAGAAAAATTCAAAGTACTAGAGTTTAAGAAGTATGATGGGATAGGATGTCCAAAGCTACACATTGATTATTCATTCGCAAGATGGACAAATATGTTGAAAATGATAAACTCATGGTACAAACTTTTCAAGACTGTTTGACAAGGCCTGCATTAACCTAATATGCTTAACTTGATCTCAGCGAATAAATACTTAAGAGAAGTTGGCTCGAGAATTTTTTGAGCAGTACAAGTTTAACTCCAAGATAGCTCCCTCAATTGGGGATTTATGCACATTAAGCAAAAAAAAATGATGAATCCTTTAACCAATATGTGCAAAGGTGGAAGGGCATGGTAGCTAGAATCACCCCTCCTTTGCTAAAGAAAGACTTGACATGCACATTCATTAAAACACTAGATGAGACATTATGGGCATCTTTTGGGGAATACAACTTCTAGCTTTATAGATTTTATAATGGCAGGGGTAGAATTAAGGAAGCCTTATAAGCCGGAAGATTAGAGACTCTAACTATAAAAAAAGGGCTTCTAGAATCATTACAAAAGAGCATCATTAATGTGATAAGTACTAAGGGATGTGCCACAAAATCCAAGCACAATAAGCCAAGTGGTAGCCAAAGGCCTATACAAGTCTAAAAGGCCTAGGAAAGACATTTCACTCCAATTCCTATCACTCTCTCTTGAGCCTTTTATCAATTGAAAGAAGCAAATATCCTGGATTGTAAGGCTCCCAAACCAGGACATAGGCCTTGGAATGGAAATCCAGAGGCGCAATGTGATTATCACATGGGATAGAAGGGTCACTCCATAAACACTTGTTGGAGGTTGAAAAATAAGATTCAAGATCTAATGACATAGGGCTAATGTAACCAAACTCCATGTAAATCCAAGTGCTAAAGGGCTCTAATGATTCTTCATATGAGTTAGCTTTTCTTTAGAACATGTTAAGATCATTTTTTTTTTTTTAATAGGCTAATGTTTGGCATAAATTTTTCAAATTATTCAAAGAGCATAAATAAGTTTTTATCTCATTAAATGAAAGTTTTAGAATGAAAAGAGGAAAACCTTATTCCAAATACCAACCTTGAAACACTTTGAGAGTTGAGTGATATCATTGTGAGGCTATTGGACTCATTCCATAAAGGAGGTCTGTCTTGAGTTTGATATGCTAATCAAAATGAAGATAGGCATTCATTTTCAATATTTTAAACACTATTACCTTTGTTAACCCTATTGAGCCCATTTAAGGGAGCACTTTCAAAATTGAACCTTGTCAAGAACCACCCCATAATGGGGCAAATAAGAGGTTAAGGGCATCAAGTTGGAGAAAAGGTTAAAAATTAATTTGTGCTTTAGCCACATCAATTTAAAAGTAATTTCTTACTTTTTTTTTTTTTAAATGAAGAAGTGCCCATATCCAAAACACTATACACATTCCCTTTAAAACTGCAAGCTAAAAGAAGGAATTATCACCTCTGTCTTAAGTTTAAATAAAAAAAAAAAAAAGGAGAAGGAAAGAAAGAAGAAAAAGTGAGGAGAAGGAAAAGAGCCAACATGAGAAATCATTTAGGTAAGGTGATCAAGTCCAAAACACAAAAACCTAAAACCTGAAAGGGTTAGGAGCATGTAACTTAAAAAGCTTATTCCTGAAATAAAGACCCTAAAACATGACCCCCAAAATTACAGCTGACACATGGCTTATAGCCTACCTAAAACTCTACCCCTCCTTAAAGGCCCTTTTAATTGAAGGAAATAACTTATCCTTAGCAAATATTACTTTTAAAACTAAGGCAAGCACAATTTTAGTTGCTCCTAAACAGTTCTTGAGTTGCAAACCTAAGTTGAATACATGAATTCTTTCAATAAAACTTATACATTATTACCCATTTAAACCGATGACCAAACCTTTATTACATTATAATCTAAAAACCACCTAACAAATTGATTATAGCATATCACTTACAAAATGAACTATAATTTTTGGAATTGTAGTCTAGAATGAAATTTAAGCTGAGAGTGCAAAGAAGTCCACTTTGACTAAACCGCTCAATTATGAGATAGCATTTTCATAGACATTTTGGAAATCATGAGCCCCAATGGCATTATTGTACCGAATGCTTCAACAGATGTCTTAAAAAGGAGGATTTGTTTAATAATCATGCAGTTTTCCCCAAAGCAAGAAAAAAAGAGAGTAGGCCCATCATCTATTTAACAGCTATAAGGACTGTCAAGCCCGATTTTCACCCTCCCGGTTGTTTTTATAAAATTAGGTCTTCACTAAGCCGATCAATACTAAACCCTACTCATTTAATATTGACCCATGACTAGGGTTTAAAGAAGACCATTTTTTCCAACTTAAAAAGATTTGGAGTCACCACCTAACTGGAGTCAGGAAAAAGGGTTAAGTTATGACCAATTGGGTAGATTAGTTATTACTTAGCTACCGGTCTATCAATTAAAAAACCAAGTTATAAATATGGTTTTTTAAAAACTAGAGATCTGGATCCGGGGGCTAATTTATTAAACCCTAAACAGGTACCACCTTTAACTTTCCGAATTCAACTTCACTTTTCAAATATACCCTTTTTAATTTCTAAAAACATCTAATTATGATACATGCGACTAAATTGATTAATTTACATAAATATCTAAAATGAAAAAAAAAATACAAAATTTCCATATTTTAAGTCGCCTTATAATTGCTTACAGGTGCTTACATACCCGTTATTCAAGATCAAACTTCCGTAGTTCGTTTATAAAAAACTTTAGTAGGTGGTTTGATTTTAATTTTTGAAAACGGGTCACTATTAGGACCCTAAATGGGGCTTAGTAAGATTACCTAAAATTTTCGTAACATGTGTACACCCTTGATATGAAAACCGTCTCGCAAGTTAGAGATTGCAAGACTTTAAATAATAAATCACTAAGATTACTGATTTTCAAGTAATTAATTTATTATACATAACATAACATATAAATATAAATAACCATAAATATCCGATATCCCACAGTTCCTTAGAACCGCAGAGAATTGGTATCCTCTACCAAATAATAAGATATGATATACTAACATTATAAAATTGTAGGAAAAATTAAATTATATTAAATTCTAACATGTGAATATTTTCTACAAAGAATGTTTATGCATCACTTATAAAGATCTCAACTAATTCTAATACTAATGTACATATCTTCATCTCGCACTCAGCACTCGAGACTTATCCCAATCCTATTGTATGTAAACCTGCAAAAGAAAGACTATTAGGGAGTAAGCTACAAGAGCTTCATGAGCTATCCCTCATACCATACTAGCAAACAAGTTATCAAACAAATTGTTACAACCATATGAATGTATGCACATGCAGTATGCCAAACAATATATGCAGCTGATCGGTACTGCATATAATATCAGATTTTAACGCCTTCTAAGATAAGGGTTAGAGATTCATTGGCACCAATCACGACCGGGCTCTAGCACCTGGGTTTTTACCTATAACTTTCAATATCATATTTCGTAAAATATATTTCCATTTCTAAGTCGTCTAATAGTACACAAAATCCCAAGCCTAGCGGTGAGGTGGCCCCCGCAGTCCACACTCACACCCTACAGCAGAGATCTCTAGACTCGACCCTTAGCCATACGGTTGGTGTCTCCATTGCCTAGTAAATCCGTAGGTTTGAGTAAGGTCATGTTGTACGAGTGCATCATACAGCAACACTTTAAAATATATATAAACAACCCCTGAAAGGCCTTTCTTTATCTCCGTGTGAAGTGACAGTCGAAATAAGTAAATGCAATGCATAGATAACGCATGACCCTTTTAATTTAAGATAAGCCAAATATAACTAGGTCAAAATATGAAGCGATCAATCAATATCAGCAAACCATCCAAATCATTTAAAAATCAATCATACCATCAAATCATCAATTATCATATTTAACAATATTTCTCACAATAATCAATCAATATCAAGCACACGCATATCCCGAAACCCCATGCATCAAGTTATTGATATTCAATTTAAGTACACTAACTACAAGCAAAAATAAGTATAGTCATCGAGAGTACTCACTTAACTATGATAACTCGCTCTAGTCGTCATAACCGATCGAAAGATCCTCGCCCCTGTCGGGATCACCTGATCATTACGAGATAACAAGGATAATAAGTAGTTAACTCAACTAATGGTTCTAGATATCTATCTACCTAATTCTACTTAGATTACTATTAGCCTTTATTCGATTAAACCTAATTGCTAATCGTACGTAACTTTTTCATTCTATTTTCAATATTTACAAATTTATAGTTGTTTTTCATCGTTTCCGGACACACGTTCACATGGTATTGTCCATTTTGGACATTAAGACTTGTGTTTTATGATGTAGACTAAATTTATTGAAATTCTAACTATTGAAGCTTAATTATTCCTATTGGCTAGTTTTATGTTCCATTTTAGTAGTTAATGATTTAATTAGCCATTTATTCTTATACTTAGGGAATTTTACATTGGTATTACTAATTTATGTCCTTGATTAAGTTTGATTCAATTTAGGAAGTGTATTAAGGTTTAAAGTTTATGTACATACTTATGTACTTATTTTATAAGCTTATGCTTATATCATCGCTTATATCATGAATTGCTTGTGTCATTGCTTATGTCATCAATTGCTTATGTCACGACTTATGTCATCATGTGATTACCTCATTGCTTACATCATCATTTGCTTACATAAGCCTTACCTCATGCCTATGTGTATTATGTACACTTATGTACATTTATACATTTATTAACTATATACCTACACCTTTGCTATACTTATATGTATATTAGTATACTTATACATATACCATATTTATACTTGTACATATACTCATATACCTATACGGTCATATACGTATTTTTGTACAAATTTCGTATGCCTAATTTTCCTCTTAAGAAAACCTTCCTAATTTCATTCTTTTGTGTTTTTAAGTATGTATTTAGTATGGTATAGGTATGTATAGTTAGGATTTGTCTTAGTTTAGGTTATGTACATAGTAAATACTTACGTACAAAGATCTCCATACTTGTATTCTTCTAGTATATCCTTATGTACATATACTTAAGGGCATATACACATGTATTCCTTTCCCCTTCATCATGATTTCTATCTTCCTACACTTAAAAATGGAAACTTTATGCCTTCTTCTACAAGATCATAAATAACATATATCTACTTATCTAATCTACCTAATCACCTAACTAATGAGTAATATAAAGCAATATAAAATAACATGATCACATACCTTAATTTGTGTTTGAATTATGGAGGCAAAGTGGAAAGTTTTGAAAGTGAAAGGGGAAGGGGATGTCACGGCAATGGAGGTGAGGTTTTGCTTTGTTTCTTTTTGTTTTGTTTTGCTTTTGGAAATGAAGAAGAAGATGGGGTCTAGTAGAAAAGAAGTGGATGGCAATTTAGGAGGAGAAGGAAAAAGAAAAGCTAAAAGAAAAGAAATCAAGAGATGGATTAGATATTTTCTTATGCATCAGTATCTTTTGTTGACTTTTCTAATTATTCACTTTAGTTAACATGTATTGACTTAGTCAACCTTTTGACCTTAGTCAACATGTGTTAACTTGGTCAACTTTCCTTAACCATATGCCATTTTGTACACATGATGCAGTAATTAAGGAAAATTAAGGGAAAAATTAAGGAAATAAGGCATTTGGTAAATTGATTAGTAAAAATAGATGATGAGGTCTTACTTTAGGTATTTATAGCCTCTATACATCATTTGGTAAGCTACTTAGTATAACTAGTATGAAAAGCACTAATTAGGGTGTTAATGTTCACTACATTTAGCCTAAGCTTCAACTATACCCCTAACTCTATATAATATTATCTTAATCATATACTTAGGAGATAAATGTAATCTATGATTCATTATCTTAGTTTCTAAAGGATTACTTAAGGATTCTAAATATATATACATGATTAGAAGTCATCTCTAATCTTTCACTAATGATTTGGCAAAGTATGAAGGTTATATTATCAATTAGGGTTTTAGGGTATATTATGATGAATTAATGCTCGTATGTCTTTAAGGTTATCATTTGAGGGTTTTTATCACTTTTGAATGAAATCTTTAGTATTTACATACATTTAGGGTATAAAAGTTTGATACGCAATTGATTAGTTCTTTTAGGGTTTTCACTTTCATTAGCCTTGTCAACTCCTAAATTATCTAACATACTCGAGTCTATTTCAAAAGTTAGATAAAAAATTTTAGGGGTTTACAATCGCATTTACATTTTTACCCAGTTCAATTTATTTAAGGAAATTCTTTTAAAGGGTCTTAATTGGTGTTTTATTTTTAGAAACGCTAAAATAGCCCTAATTTGGAAAAAGTTTACTTATTTTCACTTATTTTTAGAAAGCTTAATTTTTCTAAGTGTGAAAAAGATTTTTGTTTACTAACCTATTTATTTATTTTTATTTTTACTATATTATCTTATTTTTTTTATACTTATTCTATCTATTTCTATTAAAATAAATAAATAGGCTACTTTCTTTCTTCTTCTTTTTTTCATTTTTTGTTTTTCTTCTCTTTCTTTTTTCTTTTTTGTTCTTTTTTTCTTTTTTTTTTTCTTTTTCTCATTTATAACATTTACAAATAAACAAATGAATAAATAAATAAATAGAATAAAATAAAAGAAAAGAAAAACCAGGTTAGCTCGAATTGGCTTTGGATCGGCTCAGATTGGATCACTTCGACTTAGATCGGCTCGGTCAGCTTGAATCGGCTCACTTCAACTTGGATCAGCTCGGTTGGCTTGAATCGGCTCACTTCGATTCAGTCGGCTCACTTCGGCTTGAGTCGACTGACTTCGGCTTAGATCGACTCAGTTGGCTCACTTCGACTTGGATAGGCTTGGAGTCAGCTCGGTCGGCTTGAAAAATTCGATGGTGGTTGTTTTCGTAAAAACACCGTAAGAATGTTATTCGAGAGAGAGAGGAACCGTGCTAGAGATATACAACTTTGATTTTTGTTTTTTCTAAAGTGCTTCAAAGTTTTTTGTTATGTTTTGAAAATGAAGAGTAGACCCCTATTTATAAGTATCATAGTTGTGTTAAGGATGGAAAAAATTAAATGCAATATGATTTTCTTCCAATTTTGGATTAGACGAACTTGGACAATATGTGGTGACAAATACATAGCTACGCATGTATGATTGTGCCAGAGTGTGTCGGAGTGTGTCTACCATACTTAGAAGTGAGTTGTCAAATGACGTAGCGATGACGTTGCCCGTGACATGGCGATGACATGAGAAAAGAAAAAAAAAAGATACATTTTACTCCTTCTATGGATTAAACCTAGGATCTCCAAGTCATATGCAATATCAAGTCCAGATGCTTATCCAACTGATCTATTGATTTTTCCTTATTCATATGTGTAATTAATTGCACATATGGACTAAGTCAGCCTGAGCTAGATTCAAATCTAAGCCTAAACCCAACAGTTTTTTATTCAAAACTATTGAAATTAAAATTAAAATTATATTTTATTTAAACAATCTAAAAATTTATTATTTTCTAAATACCCTATTTTATTTTGTGACTTTTCAAATTTCTTTTTTTTTGTATTTTTTCTAAATTTCTTATTTTTTTGTGTTTTTTCCTATTTTCCTATTTTTTTATATTTTTATAAAATTCCTATTTTTTTCTAAATTCCTTCATTTTTTGGGGCTTTCTTTCATTTTCTATTTCTTTGAACTTTTTCTAATTTAGGACCCTATAACCTAATTTGAAAAATAAAAGGAGGGTAAAAATTGAATGTCTACAGCTGTCCCTCTTTGTGATAAAGTTTGAGCAATACTTTGCCACAAAGATAAAACAGACATTATTTTTGCCCCAAGAGTGGATTTTATTCTAAGAAACGCTACAGCTAGCTAGTTATCCTAGGTCCAATTCATTAGGGATTTGAAGAAGAGAAGGGTTGCGCTTTAAGAGCTGGCAGAAAAACTGAAAGAAGAATTGAAGTTTAGTCATGCTCGAGGTAAAACGGGCAAAGCGCACCAAGAGCTGGCTAAGGCCCTAAGAAGGATGAGCGAACTTGGTCGTGCCTTAATGAGCTGAGCTAGCTAAGACCCTAAGAAAGATGAGCGAACTTAGTCGTACCCTAATGAGCTGACTAACCAAGGCGGGCAAAGCGCTCCTAGAGCTGGCTAAGTCCCTAAGAAGGATGAGCGAACTTGGTCATACCTTAATGAGCTGACCAACTAAGGTGGGCAAAGTGCTCCTAGAGCTGGCTAAGACCCTAAGAAGGATGAGCAAACTTGGTCGTACCCTAATGAGCTGACTAACCAAGGTGGGCAAAGCGTTCCTAGAGCTAACTAAGACCCTAAGAAGGATGAGCAAACTTGGTCGTACCCTAATGAGCTGACTAACCAAGGTGGGCAAAGCGCTCCTAGAGCTGGCTAAGACCCTAAGAAGGATGAGCGAACTTAGTTATACCCTAATGACCTAACTAACCAAGGCGGGTAAAGCGCTCTTAGAGCTAGCTAATACCCTAAGAAGGATGAGCAAACTTGGTCGTACCCTAATGAGCTGACTAACCAAGATGGGCAAAACACTCCTAAAGCTAGCTAAGACCACCCTATAAAGAATGAGCGAACTTAGTCGTGCCTTAATGAGCTGACTAACCAAGGCGGGCAAAGAGTTGGCTAAGACCTTAAGAAGAATGAGCAAACTTAGTCGTGCCCTAATGAGCTAACTAACCAAGGTGAGGAAAGCGCTCCTAGAGCTAGCTAAGACCCTAAGAAGAATGAGTAAGCTTGGTCATGCCCTAATGAGCTGACTAACCAAGGCGGGCAAAGTGCTCCTAGAGCTGGCTAAGACTCTAAGAAGAATGAGCGAACTTGGTCGTGCCCTAATGAGCAAATTAACCAAGGTAGGCAAAGTGCTCCTAGAGCTAGCTAAGACCTTACGAAGAATGAGCAAACTTTATCGTGCCCTAATGAGTTGACTAACCAAGGTAAGTAAAGCGCTCCTAGAGCAAGCTATGACCCTAAGAAGAATGAGCGAACTTGGTCATACCCTAATAAGTTGACTAACCAAGGCAAGCAAAGTGCTCCTAGAGCTGGCTAAGACCTTAAGAAGGATGGGACAATGCCCTAAAGGCTTGCTAGAGCTCTAAAAAGAATAAAATTAGGGTTAGCTCTAAGAGTTAGCTAACACCCTAGAAAGACGGGACAACACCCTAAAGGATATCTAAAGCCCTAAAAGAAGGATCAGCGCTCTAAGAGCTGACTTAAACCTTAAGAGAAACACGGGATAGCGCCTTAAAGGCTAGCTAGAACCCTAAAAATAATAAAAGAGGGATAGCACTCTAAGAGTTGGCTTGAACCCTATGAGAAAAATGATGAAGGATTGGAGAACTAATGTAAGGCAAGTAACTAATTTCAAAAGACACTTTTGCTTGGAAAAGTATTTACAAAGAGATTGTTTGAAAACCATTTATGAACAAGGAAAAGAGTAGGGACAAGCCCCTTGATTTGAAAAAAGAGTTTGAAGGATGTTAAAAACCATAATTGGGGAAGAATGACTTAAACTAGAAAAATAACAACCATGGAAAGAAAACGGATGACATAGATTAAAAACTTGGCTATTCGAGCCAACATAGATTTGGATAAAAGATTTAGTAATGAGCCTTTACTTTCTCTCTCTTCTTTTTTTATTTTTATTTTTATTTTTATTTTTTGAAAGATTTTCCAACAAGTATAAACTCTTATTAAGGAACAATCTTATAACCAACCCTATCTTTGGTAATCATATGGAATTTCTTAATGCTACTAACCCTAAGGCTTATCTTTGGGGTTTTGTGATCTTAAGCCATTCCTTTCTTAAGGAGAAGTTAACTCACAATTAGTTTAGTCAAAGAGGTCTTCCTTACTAGCTCTCGGTCTAGATTACACTCTCGACTTCAATTCCAAAAATTATAGTCCATTTTGTAAGTGATACTCCTTGACCAATCCGTTAAGTCTTTTTCGGTTTACCCTTATGAATTTAGGCTTTTGGTCCAAGGGTTTCAAAAAAGATTAATGAAAAGGCTTGTTTTGACAGAAACACTTTTATTAATCCTGAGTGTACAAATCAAGAACCTTGAGGACATATTAGAAGCATACTCACCCCTATTTCAAAAACAATTTTTACTAAAGATAAATTATCCTTTAAGATTTGAAGACCTTTTACATGTATAAGGGGGGTATTATGGATAAGGAGGCCTTATGTGATTTAGTATAGGTAAGAGAGGCTTCAAAGTATCAGTGTGGATATGGAAATTTAGGTTTCTGAGCTTAAGAGTGTGATTTAAGGCCTTGTGTTTTTTGAAGCTATTTAGGCATCGACTCTTGACCCTTTTGATTTAGTTTGGTTGCCTCTATTGGGATGTGAAACATTTCTTGGGGCTTTTTATCCTATACTTCCGTGCCCAATTCTTTAACTTTTTTTTCTTCTCTCTTTGTTTCTTTTTTTAATTGCTTCGCCCCACTATCTCTTATTATTTTTCTCTTTCCTTTTGGCCCTAAGAGTGACTGTTTCCATTGATGATTCAAAGCCTTAATTCCATGGATTTCATATGTATGGGCTTGAGGTGGTTGAAAAAGGAAATTGGCTCTTCTTCATTTCAAAGAAAAATAATTTATCAAAAATAAAAGTTATTTTTAAATTAATGTTATTTAAACAAGCATAAACCAATCTTACCCCTATCTTCCACTCAATGACCCCAACCTCCAAATCGCCCCATTGTGGAGTGGTTCTTGATAGGGTTTAAATTTAGAAATTCTCCAAATAAGTCCAATGGGGTGAACAACAGATGATTGTGTTTAGGATTTAGAAGTGAATGCCTAACTTTACTTCAATCTACGTATCACATTCAAAGTGAACCTCCTTTAAGGAATGAGTCCAAAATATTCTCACAATTATGTCGCTCAACTCTCAAA
Organism: Lumnitzera littorea; assembly: GCA_024138015.1. Lineage (NCBI taxonomy): Eukaryota > Viridiplantae > Streptophyta > Magnoliopsida > Myrtales > Combretaceae > Lumnitzera > Lumnitzera littorea. The sequence goes on from JAMXBB010000003.1 coordinate 47,589,650, forward strand.
GTGTTTTAGGTTGGTGTATAGGATAGAGCTTGCCTCTTCTCATCCTAAACTTTTCAAAAAGTGAGTTACTAGTTCCTTAAGGAGGAGTCCGCTTTCTTATTTGCCTAGGATCGGATTTTACCCCCCAATATCTCAAATCATGCTCCAGTATTTGATTTTGTGTTCTAGTTCGATTTATGATTGAGCTTAGCTTTCAAAATAAATCAAGGGTTTTGGCTTAGCTTGGTTGCCAAAGGACTCGTATTTGGCTTGAATGGGCCAAGGGGCTCATGCTTGGCTTGTATGGGCTAAGGGGCTTATATTTAGTTTCCTTAATAGGTCGAAGGACCTTGTGTGATTTGAAAACCAAGTATTTAGGTTAGTCACTCGAGTGGGCCAAAGGCCTGAGCTTATGCTGGTTCCTTAGGCCCATAAGCATTTATAGCTATTGGTAACTTTTATTTTCATTTTTTTTTTTTTCATTTTTTTTTTAGAGAGAGAAAGGTAAAGTTTATTTTCAAAAAATAATTTACAAATAAGGATGGTGGGTTTTTTTTTTATATTATTTTTTTGAGTTTCTATTTACAAGTCTATAGATTTTGTTTACATTTTTCTAAATGAGATCGAATGGTGGTTAAATGAAAGACTATTTACAAAGACAAGAATTTTAAAAAATGATGAACGATGAACTAAGGAGAGCTTTATTATATTTGAAAAAGGAAGATGAGAATACCAAAAACAAAGGTAGAGAACCTAAACTTTATTCAAGAATTTTTATTCTAGGCTCCTTAGACTTAAACTGGAAAACCCTACATTAAGTCTCATAAACGGGCCTTAAGGTCCTCTATCATTTCATAAATATTCCCAATGATCTGTGCTAACAGGGACCTTAAGGCTCGGTTATGAGCTTCAAAACACTCGAGCTTTGTTTCAAATAGGCGATTTCATCTCTCAACACCTGCTCATAGAACTTAGAGGGGTCTAGTGGCCTATTACTTGGCCGATCATTTGCTTAGTTTTCTACCATCTTAAGTTTTGGCATTTTATGGACAAGGATCAGTCATTGATGCAATGATAGAAAAACAAAAACGTGGAAATATGCAAATGTTAAGGTTACTTGGGTTAATATATTACTCCTTAAGTTGCAACTCTACTGTAATTTTCAAAAACTTGTTTGCAAAAATTCTTGAACGATTGGTAAGGTTGTAATTTCTTAAGGGTAATGTATTAACTCAAGTTTGGAATGAAGTATATGCAATTAGGGTAGGTTCTAAAAGGTCCTTAAGCTCTGTAACCTCACTTGTTTTTAGAAAACACTTTCATTGGTCACATGAGCTTAAGTGGGGTAGCCTAATCAGCCCCGAAGGTGGTTGTCCCACTATGCCCAGAACTTACATAATGGCCCCCTTCTTAAGGCTCTAAGACGGCCTGGGTCTGACCGCATCTACCCTACATCTTTGATGCAACAAATGAAACCCCATGCCCTAATGCATGCTATTCACAAAATAATTATGCTAATTAAAACAAATATATACACAAAGCCAACAATAAATAAACAAATCAATATATAAAGAAATAAATAAATAACTAAACAATGTGGGTAATTTGAAAAGCGATTCTAATTTCGAAATGTTTTTAAGTGATTAGCCCTCTTGACGGTCCCTAGTGGAGTTGCCAAGCTGTCGAGCTTGGTTTTTCACCCTTCTAGTTCTTTTTATAAAATTAGGTCTTCTCTAAGCCAATCAATACTAAACCCCACCCGTTTAATATTGACCCTCAACTAGGGTTTAAAGAAGACCATTTTTTCCAACTTGAAAAGATTTAGAGTTGCTACCCGACCGGAGTCGAGAAAAGGGGTTAAGTTATGACCAATTGGGTAGATTGGTTATTACTTAGCTACCGATCTATCGATTAAAAAACCAAGTTATAAATACGGTTTTTTAAAAACTAGAGATCTGGATTTAGGGGCTAATTTATTAAACCCTAAATGGGTACGACTTTTAACTTTCCGAATTTAACTTTGCTTTTCAAATATACCCTTTTTAATTTCTAAAAACATCTAATTATGATACATACGACTAAATTGATTAATTTACATAAATATCTAAAAATGGAAAAAAATACAAAATTTCCATATTTTAAGTTGCCCTGTACTTGTGTACGGGTGCCTATATACCCGTTATTCGGGATTAGACTTCCGTAGTTCGTTTATAAAAAACTTTAGTGGATGGTTTGATTTTAATTTTTGAAAAAGGGTCGCATTTATGTTTTTACCTAGTTCAATTTATTCAAGAAAATTCTTTTAAAGGGTCCTAATTAGTGTTTTATTTTTGGAAACACTAAAATAGTCCTAATTTGGAAAAAGGTTTACTTATTTTTAGAAAGCTTAATTTTTCTAAGTGTTAAAATGATTTTTGTTTACTAACCTATTTATTTATTTTTATTTTTGTTATATTATCTTATTTATTTTATACTTATTCTATCTATTTTTATTAAAATAAATAAATAGACTACTTTCTTTCTTCTTCTTTTTTTTCTTTTTGTTTTTCTTCTCTTTCTTTTTTCTTTTTTTTTTCTTTTTCTCAATTATAACATTTACAAATAAACAAAAGAATAAATAAATAAATAAATAAAATAAAAGTAAAACTAGGTCGGCTCGGATTGGCTTCGGATCGGCTCGGTCGGCTTGAATCGACTCACTTCAGCTTAGATCGGTTCGGTTGGCTTGAATCGGCTCACTTCGGCTTGGATCAACTTAGAGTCAGCTCGGTCGGCTCGAAAAATTCGATGGTGGTGGTTTTTGTAAAAACATTGTAGGGAATATTATCCTAGAGAGAGAGGAACCATGCTAAAGAAATGTAACTTCGATTTTTGTTCTTTCTAAAGTGTTTCAAAGTTTTTTGTTGTGTTTTGAAAATGAAGAGTAGACCCCTATTTTTCGGTGTCATGGTCGTGTTAAGGATGGAAAAAATTAAATGCAATACGATTTTCTTTCAATTTTGGATTGGACGAACCTGGACAATATGTGGTACCAAATACATAGCTATATGTGTATGATTGTGCCAAAGTGTGTCGAAGTGTATCTACCATACTTAGAAGTGAGTTGTCAAATGACATGGCGATGACGTTGCCCATAACGTAGCAATGACATTGCCCGTAACGTAGCGATGACATGGCAATAAAGTGAGAAAAGGAAAAAAAAGATACATTTTGCTCCTTCTATGGATTGAACTCAAGATCTCCAAGTCATATGCAATATCAAGTTCAGATGCTTATCCAACTGAGCTATTGGTTTTTTTTATAGACCAAGTCAACCTGAGCTAGATTCAAATCTAAGCTCAGACCCAACAGCCTTTTATTCAAAACTATTGAAATTAAAATTATATTCTATTTAAACAACCTAAAAAATTTATTATTTTCTAAATACCCTATTTTATTTTATGACTTTTCAATTTTCTTATTTTTTTTTGTATTTTTTCTAAATTTCTTTTTTTTTGTGCTTTTTCCTATTTTCCTATTTTTTTTATATTTTTCTAGAATTCCTATTTTTTCTAAATTCCTTCATTTTTGGGGGCTTTCTATAATTTTCTATTTTTTTGAATTTTTTCTAATTTAGAACCCTATAACCTAATTTGAAAAATTAAAGGAAAGCAAAAATTGAGTGTCTACAAGGACATGTAAGGAATCTATACTTGTTAGCAACTCTTTAAAGAAAAAGGAAGAAGAAGAATTTTCCAAGTTATCATAGAATTAATGTATGTTTTTCATGATTTTCTTAGAAAGAAAATGTTTTCAAAAAATTGAAATTTTACCTTTGTTGTGCATTAGTTTAGCGTTAGGTCACATGCCATCTTTGAAAAAGTTGTGAATATCTGAGTAATCCTTTCATTTAGGAACTTATGCTATCTCAAGAGTTTTAGTTATCCTTAAGTACGAGAACTTCAGCTATCTTCAATCTTAAAACTAAGTAATCCTTCTTTTTAGGAACTTATCAATTCAATAGGAACCTTAGTTATTTTTGTTAAAAAAACTATGGCTATATAGGAACTTAGCCTATCCTCAATCATGAAACTAAGTAATCTTTCTTTTTAGGAACTTAGCTATTCAATAGGAAACCTAGTTATTCTTGTTAAAGAAACTTTAGTTATTTAGGAACTTAGGTTATCCTCAAGCTCAAAACTAAGTAATCCTTCGTTTTAGAGACTTAACTATTCAATAGGAACCTTAGTCATTTTTGTCAAGAAACTTTAGATATTTAAGAGTCTTAGCTATCCTCAATTAGGAACTTTTGCTATTCTCAATCATGAAACAAAGTAATCCTTCCATTTAGGAACTTAGGTTATTTCTTGAAAACCAAGTCTTAAAAACCAAGTAATCCTATTGTTTAAGAACTTAGGTTATTTTGTAGGAATTAAGTAATCCTTAAATTAGGAACTTAGGCCATCCTTAATCTTGAAAACCAAGTAATCATATTGTGTAGGACCTTAGGTTATTTTGCAAAAACTAAGTAATCCTTAAATTAGAAACTTAGGTTGTCCTCAATCTTAAAAACCAAGTAATCCCATCGTTTAAGAGCTTAAGTTATTTCACCAGAACCTTACGGAATCAAAGTTATCCTTAGATTAGGAATTTTGACCATTCAATTGTCCTCTCTTGAAAAATTAAGAATCCTAGTTATCCTTCTTTAAGCTAAACCTAGGAACTTTGGTTATCCTTTGTTGATGAGTTTTAGAATACAAGTCATCCTTAAGTACTAAGAACTTTAGTTGTCCTCTCTTATAGTTTAGGAACCTTAGTTATCCTTAACTTAGTTGAACCTAAGAACTTTGGTTACCCTTTTGGAACACTTGAACTGCACATCAAAGTATCTTCCATGCTTGTCACCTAAATCCTCAATAGATCATATTTAAGATAGCTAGCTAATCTTAGTGCTATCTTGTCATCCCTTAAGCCAAAAATGGTGTCTCTATATTTTGTGACAAAATTTTACTTAAACTTCACCACAAAGAGGAGCAACTATAAACACCTCATTTTTGCCCCTCTATAGTTTTATTATTATTATTATTTTAGAATAGGGAAAAAGGGTCATAATTTAGAAAAATATGAAAACTAGAAAATTTAGAAAATTTTAAAAAATGATAAAAAAAAAAACGAAGTAGATAATAGAATAAGAAATTTTAATTTAGCTTTAGTTTGGGACTTAAGTAAAACAAAAAAATAAAAATAAAAAAGAGAGGGAAGAGAAGGAGAATGTTGAATCTAGGCTTAAATTTAAATTTAGCCCAAGTTAACCAAGTCTATATGTGCAATTTAATTACATATATGGACAAGGCACAAGCTAATGAGCTGATGGTTAAACACTTAGACTAACACTAAGGAGACTTGGGGACTAACACTAAGGAGACTTGGGTTCGATTTCAACATAAGGTACTTTATGCCTTCTTAATTTTATAACTTAAAATAGCCGTCTATTAAGTAGCTACTAGGTGTGTTGTGACATGTGGCGACATCTAATACGATCACATAGCTAATGTAATGCCACATCATCACCCATTTTCTACCCCTTTCTTTTCACCAATTTTCTCACATAATACCAACCTAACCCCCTCACTTTAGCTCGATTTTTTATGCGAATTCCACATGTGAGCACACAATTTAATGGTAAAATCTTATTCTCTACATGGTACACTACGAATAGAGGTAAATAATTTGTCCAAATTCATTTAAATTGCTAGTCAACTCGATAATGGAAAATGGGAATAAAGCGGAAAATCTATGATTTGGTATTCACGGTGAATCGGCCATTTCCTTACATATCTAAGCTTAAACCAGTATAAAAGGTGTTCCTCACCTACATTTTAGCATCAACAAGCTTCAAAATCCACTCACGAACTCTCTCTCTCTCTCTCTACTCAATTCATCCCCCTCTCTCTCTTTATAGCTTGCGCTTTGAACCAAAGCTTCTCAAGCTAATTTAACACTACGACCAAGTTCCCTAGACCACTAGCATTCAGTTGCCACTCTTTCCCTCCTCAGTCATACCCCCTAGCTCAAGTACACTACCCCAAGTGTTACAAATCAAAGAAATAGCAGCAAATCAAAAAAAAAAAAAAAAAGGCAAAATCAGTCGAATAGGTATGATGGATAGGAAATGAGATGGTTAAATTTAATGGTGAATGTAAATGGATATAACTCACCAGCACACAAACACTATCAAGGGTTTAAGTTCGAAATAGGGTTCGATATAACTCACGAACACTAAATGTTGCTCGGGATTTAAATGAAGGTTAGATGTAACTCACTAACCGATTCAAATGAAGGGGTTCACCACAATCTTGAGGATAAGATCGATAAGAATGTAGGAAAGATTAAAGAGTTTAATTGATACTCAATAATCCAACAAATGCTAGCTCAAGAGTAGCCTTGCTCAAAAAGGAAAAGATTCTAAAAGCGTAGAAATATACTTTTCTATCTAATTTCGTATATTGATGTATATTAATGTTTGTAAATGTACCTGTATTAGATGTTTACAGATATTGCTATTTATAACAAGTCCTAAACCCTAGTGGCAAAACTATAAATAATGTACAAGGCTTAAACCCTAAAGAATTGGGCCCATAAATAAAATAAAGGAAAACATGTACAAGAATATAAAACTGTAAATTTTACAAGGGGAAGTCAGCATGCAGTCACTCGGCATGTCTTGGAAGGAGTAGTATCTGAAGCAAACAAGGTCAACAATTAGATGTAAAGGTTCAGGAAGGAGTCCTTGAAGTCTTGTAGTGTTTAGTCGAGACACTAGAAAGGTTAGCCCATATTTGCCAAGTTCTAAAATCAGTCAGCACGAGTCTTTCGACGTTGTACCTAGTGGTTCTTTGGTCTTGAGTACTTGGCCTTATGGTATCTTGACACCTCGATTGACGACAAACTTGATGCTAAGTATTTATCTTCCTTCCTCTTTTCCTTTTAGCTTTTGCTCAGCCTCAGCAAGCTTTGATAAGCCTCAACTTCGAACAAGTCTACCTCAACTTGGATTATAATCAAAGGCTGATTCCCATCACCAAGGGTTTTGAAACCCTAACCACCACCTCTATCACCAACAACAACTATACCCCTCTAAAAACTAACCCCACCAAAGCATTCGAAACCCTCCAAAACCCCAAGTTGACACACCCATCCACCTTAACAACCAAACCAACAGCTCGTGTATGACTTTTCTCTCTCCAAACTCGTGTCCTACTCTCTCTCTAAAAATTCCATCACCATATTTACTTTCAAGCTGAGCTATTGATGTCGTCAACATCACCATCACTTGGGTATTCAATCCATAGCTTGGCCACTTCCCTTCCCCAATAGCTATGACCACCAAGAGCCTAACCAACCCATTACCATTCTTCAAAACACTATCCTCCACTCATCCTCACTTGAAAATAACCTCACCACTTAGCTCTTTGTACCCAAAAACCTTAGGACACATACCCCATTTGCACCTAGCAATTTCCATGTGATTCAATCACCACTAACTCCAGTAGCCACTTTGTGAAAACTACCTAAACTACCTCATTACACTACCACACCATTGCTAGTACCGCTTTTGGTAATCAAAATCTCATGAAAGTATCGAGACCTAGTTGAATCGCCCATTGGAAACTACCAATTTGAGCCCTCATCACTACACTTGTCTTTACCCAGTGTAACCTGAATCCAACCTTGCTACTTGGTCCAAGACCGACCCGTGATCCAACCTCACCCACACTTATAAGCCTGGTCCAATTCCCCTTCCATTCTTATTTGGTCTTGTATTTTTTTTTTTTTCCTCCTCCTCTTTGGTTAATGTCTTATTCTATTGTAAACACACACAAAAAATGAAGAAAAAAGAGAAGAAAAAAAAGGAAGAAAAAAGAAGAAGAAAAAAGAAAGGAGGAAAAGCCTTGTTATTTTATTTATGCTTCAACCAAAAAATAAAAAAAAAATACGAAGAAGAAAAATCATAGAAAATAAAAGTGTTCTATCACTTGGAAAATGTATTTTCTAAAATAAATATATATCTAAAATGAACCCTTTTAAAATTAAAGCCTCTTTAGAATTGTTTAGAAAACAAATTAATAAAAAATTATGACCCTTTTAAAAGTTTTTCTCAAAAACCAAATGATTAAGAGACACAAACTCAGTAACTTTTTTTCAAAATTAAAAGAACCAACACATCTAAATGTTCAGAATGAACTACGGAAAGTGTTATCCCTACTAGAGGGTACGTAGGTACCTAAGAAGCAACTCAAAATAGAGAAATCTTTTTATTTTCTCTTTTGTAAATAATTTCAATTTTTTATTTTTGTTTGTGCAAATAGAATTAGTTTATTCTAAATTTAGAATTAGTTAAAAAGGGTAATTTGAAAAATAAACTTAATTTCAAAAATATTGAAAGTAGTACCCATTAAGGGTTTAAAAGGTTAGCCTCTAAACTCAAATATCTGGTTTTCAAAACTATTTTAAAAGAAATTGGTTTTTTCAATAAACCAATAGCTAGGTTAAATCAATCCACCCAATTGATTTAACTTAACCCATTTTTTCTTAACTCTAATCGAATGGCGACTCCAAGCTTTTCAAACTAGAAACCAAGTTTTTCTTAACTTTCAGTCGAAGGTTAGTATAACATGGGTTAGGGTTTAATACTGATCAAGTTAAGAAAAATAATGAACTGGAAAAAATTCGAGCTCAACATATCCAAACTTCATCCATATCTCATCAAATCTTTATGGTTTTTATCGGTTTATTATGTGAATTGATCTAAATTTTAGCATTAATCCATTTTATCTAACAAATTTGTATTGATAAACTTGCTTTTGAGATATGATAAGATTGAAATATTCTCAAAAACCTATGGAGATCCAATGAACTTGATACAAGCTTATTCAATGCTCCGAACTTGATACAACTTGTGTTATTATATATAGGAAAGCTTAGGAAACAATAAAGGACCTTCACTTTTCGCTAAGTACACTACAATCTCATTCCATCAACACTTTCTCTCTCTAGTTGTGACACCTCTCTCTCTCTCTCACACACATACATACACAAAATCAAGCAAGCTTAACACTTCTCAAGAAAAACTACTATCGCCAATAGACTCATCATGGTTCTAGCTTTCCTTTCCAACCATTCCCATCCTTTGTTGTGCCCCCAATTTGAGCACTATAATTTGTAGTTTAGACTCACGGCCTCCCTCTTTGAAAAACCCATTGCTATTACTCCTTAGACAAAGTCAACACTATAGTCAAGTTCATAGCATCCAAAAAACTAAGACCACAATGTCCAATCACGTCCAAACACCACCAACCATAGCTACCAAGCACTACCATTGCTAGCTACTCATCAGCTCAAGCTAAACTACCACCACCAATCAACATTTGTCCTATAGAAATGTTATAAAAGTGAAGTTTCCTACTCAATTCGACCATTAAAAACCATCATGTGAAGGCCTTACACCATTGCTCATCTTCTTCTTTTCACAACCTAACTACATAACCAAATCTAACCCTCTCTTGGATCCAAACTCATGACCTTAACCGAACCTGCTTGTCCCTCTCCTAACCAAGGTCCAAATTCTTGTGTATTTTTTATGTTTTGCCTTATTTTATTTTATTTTATTTTTTGTTATTTATTTATATGTAAAAAAAAAAAGGAAATAGAAAATGAAAATAAAAAATTGCTTTTATTTGAGTACTTGATTACATTTTTTTTTTAAATAAGATGGTTAAAATGTTCTTTTTCTTATTTTTACTTTTATAGTAATTTTCTGTAATAAGATAATCAAAATGTTTGTTTTTAGTTCTTTTCACATTTTCTTCTAGTGTCTTATTTAAAAATAATTAGGATGGGCCCCATTTTGTAGTTTTTAAGCATTGTAGCTTGACTTTGCCTAGGGACAATTAAGGCCCATATTAGAAATAAAACATAAAATATTAAAATATTAAAAATAAAAATTTTTAAAATAATAATAGAAAATAGAACAAAAAGTGTTCTTTTGTTAAAAATATTTTATCACCTAGAAAAAATGATTTTCATGAAAAGATAAAACTTAATTGGATCTTTTTCGAAAGCTAGGGCTAATCTTAAAGTTATTTCAAAATTGACTAATAAAGGTTACATTCTTAGGATTTTCCTTGAACAAAAGTAAACTAGATAAACAACATAACCTGGCATTTTCATAAATAAAACTTATTTATATGCTAACGTTTTACAAAAATAAACTATAAAAGTCTAATCTAAAAAACAAGTACGTAAGTACCTCCAAGATAACTTAAAATACTAAAGTCGGAAAGTTAAAAGTGATTCTTGTTTAGGGTTTAAAATGATAGCCCTGAAGTTATAGTATTTGATTTCTTAAGAATTTTTAAAAAGATTTTCAAAATATAGATTAGTAGCTAAATTAAAACCAATCTGCTTAATCGTTTCTAATTCAATCATATCCCCTAATTCTATTAGGTGACAACTTTAAGTTTTTTTTTTTTTTTTTGTTAATATAAAGAAACTAAGTTTTCCTTAATTTTAGTCTAAGGTTTAAACAAAATGGGCATAGGGTAGCTTAAATCAAGTTAATGAAAAATAATCAAAGATCCAAGCTCAACACTTAGCTATTAACATACATTCTCCATTATTCATCCTTCTTTGATGCTAGTAGGGTAAGTACTGTACATGGAGTTAAGGATTTCTTAACATAGCCAAGCTTAGTCCACCCATGACCTACCTTAGGAGCTCAGTAGCTTGCTCTGGATTCATCCTATTGCCGTACTTGTTTGGTAAAGCAGCTTCAAGCTATAGATCTATGGCATGTTCAATGCCTCGAACTAGTAGTAGTTCCTTAGGCAACTTATCTAGGAACAAGTCCATGAATTCATCAATAAGCTTCTACACTTAAGCAAGCAACTCAACCTCTTGTTCCTTAATCTCTAACAACCTTTGCATGAACAGGAAGGTTAGTGCATTAAGCTTGAGCTCGTGTAACAACTCAACTCAGGTCATTACTATGTTCTTCTTTTGAGCTCAAATTAACTAAGTTTGCATGTCTCTAACCTAGTTCAAAGTCATCACTAGCTCTTCTTTTGAGCTCGCCTTAACTAAGTCATGTCTATAACCTTGTTCAAAGTCATGGGATTCAACACAATTCTCCTTCCCTTATAGTTAAAATTATAGGTTTCCTTGAATCCATCATGAATGACTCTGATCAAATAACCAAGATTAGCCTAGTAGTATGTGCAAAGTGTACATCTATAAAACATCACATTGCACCTTGTTATTGTAAACTCCAATAGAGATTGGGGATAGTGACATACTATGTGACATGCAATGCTCCCTTCTTAAGCAACCAACAAAACTTATAGGGCTTAAGATGGGAAGTGGTCGTCAACTTCAATTTCTACACTATAGTAGCAGAAGTTACAATAATATAACTCCCACTATCTACAATTATCATACACAACTAGCTCTTTACTCAACATCTAGTATGAATAAGTTATCTCTCTACTCATCTTCATTCAAATTGGTCATGCTTAAAGCTCAGCAAATGACCATATTCAAGAACCCGCCTTATTTAGCATCCACTATAGGGATTACTTAATTATCTTGTTCCCTTTAAATTATTGTTGGCTTGTAATCTTTACCCTCTTTGGTAAATTAACACGTTTATAACCTTAGTAAGCATCAAGTATAAATACCCACATATGTTCAGTAGCTATTATCAATATTCTCTTTGATAGTAATCAAATTTTCCTCTTTAAGTTCTTTTGTGTGAAGTTTTTCCCAACCCCAAGTCATAGCAACTCTTAATTTGCAATGCTCCCTTGTGTAATTTGCAATGCAAAGTAGTGAGTAGACGCAAAGTTCATGATTTGAGTCCATTGTTGTTGCATTTAATAGTGATTAAGTTAAGTTGTATAGTGGTGTAGTAGTTGTTAATGTTGAAGGAATGATGGACCCAATCATAAATGTAGTTGTTAGAGATGAAAATAATGCTCTAAGAAGAGGCTAATGTGTAAAGCAAGCACTAAGGACCACTAATGAACAAATCAACTGTCTTATAGGACTAATGGAGACCATGATGATTTTGATGCAAGGCGTGATGGTCACCCATACAAGTGAAGCTCAATGAACCAATAACCAAGTTAACAAGATCACTCCAGCTAAAACCTAAGCTAACCAAGGGATTAACCGAGCTCATCATGCTCCATACATAAGGGAAAACAATCCAGCTCATCATGCAAGATTCAAAGGAAATGAATAGAGGGTTAATTTTAGACATGTTAATGCTAATAAATACCTAGAGTGGGAAGAACGTGTTGAGAAGTCATTTAAATGTTATCAATATGTTGAAAGAGATAGGGTTAGACTTACTGCCCTAAAGTTCATTGGATATTCACAAATGTGGGGGAAGAAGATGCACGTATTAAGAGAGAGAGAGAGAGAACGATACCCGAGGTGTAAAGACATGGGAAGAGATGAAGAGGGTCATGCTAATTAGATTCATACCTGAATCTTAAAATGAAGACACTTTTGCAAAATTGTAAGAACTTAGGTGATAGGAATTAGACCATCAGACCCTTGATCCAAACCCGAACCCGAAGGCTAAAAAGCATAGCCAAGCAAATTCTTTCTTTACATCCTACCATTGAGGAATCCAAGTTACTACAATTTGTTAACCTGATGCCCTAGCCAAACCAAACCCTTTCGCACTCATTGCTTGTCTCCAACTACCAACTTAAGCTACACTCGAATATTAACTCATCCCATCCAACCACCCACCCAGTCGACCTAAATCCAAGTCGTGTTGAATACAACCAAGCTAATTCACCTAAGAAGAATTGTCTACTTAGCTTGGCATAGCTAACCTAGCACCTCTGCTCAGCAGTCACCAACTTAAACGTATAAGTTGTCTTTTTCTGCTAGAAAGTGGCCTATCCACAAAGAGCCACGTGTCTATGCAATCATATGTAGAATCCTTTATACAAGATACCCATTTTTGTTGTATTTTCAATTATACCCTTTATCATTCCTTATACATTATTTCTTTTAGACATTACCCTTTTAGTCTTTTCCATTTTAGGTAAGATGTTATAACTTTTCAAGTACAAATACCCTTGTAATATGTAACCGAAACATCATCTTACCTCTGATATTGAATATACTCCTTTGTGAACATTGCTCTCAGCTTGTTTACTTGCTTTACTCTTATCTTAACCCTTAAGCAAGACTAGGTGGCAAGTACCCTAATTGGATCAGTTCGTACATCATATCAAGTTGAGCTGTGAGCCTTTAAAAGTTCCTTAGTGCATCATATCTTTGAAGTTATTCGAAGGTTTTCTTATTTACTTTTCCTATTTTCGTGTGATTCCCATTTCGTTCGCAAGCTTTCTCCAAGCTTAAACCCATCCCTATGACCATCCTCATTAGTTGTTATCTTCAACTTGCATCATCTTGTTATCAAAGCGGATGATTGTTTGGCCAAGTTATGTTTGTACTTTCTGGTGAGCAATGATTGTTGTAGTAGCATGCTGTATTTGCCTAAGAAGTTAGCTATGCATGTTTGAGTAAGTAGAAGGAGTAATAATTCACTATAGTTATATATATTATATTTTGCCTTCTTTTAAGTATACAAAAACAAAGCAAGTTTTGAACTCGATTTGTTGTTCTTCGAAAACATTCGCTATATTGATAGCTAGCTTGAACTTGTGTGTGAAAGGAAGGTGTGTATGGTTCATTTGAGTTAAGAAGGCATTTTCTATTGTTTTTAAGGATTCAGAGTTTGTCAACGAAGTTTTGTCGAAAGAATGATGGATCCTAATGTTAACGCCAACATTGGAGATGACAATAGGGGTGTTGTCCACTACAATTGATAACCCTAGGGCACTCCCAAGAATACACACAAACGACTTGATGAGCTGGCTAATCTCATAGCTAATTTGACCTAAGCTGCTCATGCAATGGCTTATTGACCTGGTAAGGCCATGTAGAACACTTCACATGTACTAAAGGACAAATCCTAGCTCAACAAGTTTGAGGTGGAGAAGTGGGAGTAGGTAGAGATGTGTGAAGAAGAATTAATTTGGGTGATATAAATGATGATGAAGAAGAAGAGTATAATGAGGAAGAAGAGCAAGCTCTAGCACCTTGAGTTTCTAACCATGTGAAGCTTTAGATTCTGAGCTTCAATGATTCTGGGGATAGACATGACTATCTGGATTGGAAGGAAAAGGTTGTATGTGTCTTCGACTATTATTAGCATGTAGATTGTGAGAAAGTAAAGGTTATTGTTGTAGAATTCTTTAGGTATGTTGCATTATGGTGGAAGAAGCTCCAGGCCATGAGGAGGAGATGATACAAATCAACAAGCACACAGTAAACTAAAATCTCAATCAAAACATAAGTGGGTATTCATGGTTCAAATGGAAATGAGGACATAGTAAATGGAATGAGAGTTTAAATGTGAACGTATAAGGATATTACGCACCTAGACACCAACACAATTGGATTAAAGCTCGAAATAAGATCGATACGACTCAAGAACACTAAATCAACACTCGGGTTTCACATGAAGGTTAGATATGACTCACTAACTGGCTTAAATGAAGGGTTCACCACAATCTCAAGGATAAGATTGATAAGAACACAAGAAAGATTAAAGAGAAATAGCATGCTCAATAATCACCCAAAATGAGATAAGCTAGAAGTAAGCTCACAAGTGAAGTTTCTCTAAGAAATACTATTAATGGTTGATGATGATCTCTTCTCTACTACTTACAAAAGTTACTGTTTATAGTACATCCTACAACCCTAGTAGCAAAACTGTAAATAGAGTACAAGGCCTTAAGCCCAATAATAGGCCCACAACTAAAGTTAAGGGAAATATTTACAAGTGTACAAAACTATGTGTTGGCATGTGGGTCATCTGAGCTGTCCTAGAATAAGTACGATCCTAACTAGGTGAGTTAGCAGTTAGATGTCTTAGTTCAGGTAAGAGTTGCTAAGGTCTTATAGTGCTTAGCTAAGCTAGATATGAGATCAGTCCACAGTTGCAAAGCTTTAAGATTGGTTGGTATAAGGTTCATAGCACTAAGTCGAGCTTGTCTGTATACTCGAGTCCTAGGCTATCAGTCTCTTAGCTTCTCAGCAAATGATAGATTTGATGTCTAGTTGCTTTTCTTTCTTTCAACCTCAGTTTGGGCAAGTTAACCTCAACCAGCGATAAGTCAACTTCTATTTGGAACAGGTAGGCCTCGGCTTACAACAGGTCAACCTCAGCCTAGGCATCATTATAAGCTAATTCCTCTCTGGTGAGAAGGATATAGGGAGGTCAACACCTGGCTAGAGATGAAAAGGATTGTCAAGAATAGGTTTGTACTAAACACTTACCTACAAGACACTTTGGCTAGACTTCAGGAGCCATGATAAGGAAACCGAACTATTAATGATTATGTTCGAGAGTTTCAAATGCTTATGATTCGCTGTGAAGTAGATGAACCATCAACATGAACAGTATCTAGGTTTCTTACTAGATTAAGAAGTGACATCAGAGATTTTGTAGAACTTCAACATTTCACTACATTAGATGAGGCTATAAGATTATCCTAGTGAGTGGAAAGATAAAGAAGGAATAGGCCAAGCTGAACCCAATGAGTTGACCTAGTCAATCAAGCTAACCTGTTCAGGGAAGCTACTAAGCTTAATCAAATACTAACTTGAGCTGAAGAATCGATGTTAGAGCCAAACAAAAGAGCTAACCAGTTGATAGTGATGTATAGTCAAGGACTTATGAGAAGGGATAAGGATATAGGAGAAAGATGAGCCAGAACAAGTGCTTTAAATGCCAAGGGTTTGGGCACATGACTACTCAATGTTTGAATCGGTGAACCATGAATATCAAAGGAGATGTCCTAAGGCTCAAGGTAAATAATACTGATGAGGAACCTAAAGAGGTTATCTTGAGAAAGAGACCACCCAGGAGGATGAATTGGTTGAAGAAGATGTGTTTACTAAGGACCTAGATAAACTAACTTTAGTTGTCTAATGTGTAATGAGTTTGGAACCCTCTAGTAAGGAGAAGTAGGGAGAGAACTTATTCGACATCACTTGTAAAGTGAATGAACAAGTTTGTGCACTTATAGTGGATAATAAGAGCTACACCAATGTAGCTTCTACCAACCTGGTTAGGAAACTCAAGTTACCAACCATCTCATTTCTAAAGCTAAACAAGTTACATTGGCTGAATGAAAAAGGACCACTACATGTCACTTAGCAAGTGTTGCTGCTAATCTCTATTGGAAACTATTTTGATAAAATTCTTTGTGATATGTTGCCTATGTACGCTTCTCATGTATTGCTAGGCAAACCTTGGCTATTTGACAAGAGAGTTATGCATGATGGATTTAAGAACACCTATGGGTTCAAGAAGGATGGAAGGAAGATTACTTTAAACCCAATTATGCTGAGTCAAGTTAGTAAGGTGCAAGCTAAACTTACTCAAGGATCTAAGAAGGCTTTGGTATTAAGTAGGACCGAACTTCGAGAAGCCATTAGATCTGATTTGTCATCCATCTTATTGATCAAGAGACTGTTGGAATTGAAGAATTAGGCTACCAAGAGACATCAAAGAGTTGCTAGATGAATATTCCGACATGTTTCTAGAATAGTTGCTAAGAGGATTACCCCCATTTCAAGGCATAGAGCATTCCATTGACTTTATACTCAGTGTTGCCCTGCTAAACAAACTAGCCTATAGAATGAATCTCAAGCAAGCTATAAGGCTTCAAAGGTAAGTCAATGAGCTAATAGAGAAGGGATATGTAAAGGAGAGCCTCAACCCCTGTGATGTACCTGCATTGCTTGTGTTGAAGAAGGATGGCACTTAGCATATATGTACGGATAGTAGAGCTATCAATAAGATTATGATCAAGTATAAGAACCTAATCCTAAAGCTAGACGATATGTTGGATGAACTGAGTGGTACGAGTGTTCCGTAAGATTAATCTAAGGTCAAGATGCCAATGAATTCAAATGAGGCAAGGGGATGAATGGAAGACTGCTTTTAAGACCCAACATAGCCTATACGAGTAGATGGTCATGCCTTTTGGGTTGTCAAACACCCCAAGTACTTTCATGAGACTAATGAATCATGTTTTGAGAGATCTGATCAAAAGTTCGTTGTTGTCTACTTTAACAACATCCTTATCTACAATGCCGACCTAACAACACACGTTAATTATCTCTAAATTGTTTTCAATGTCCTACGAGCAAAGAGATTGTTTGAAAACCTCAAGAAATGTTGTTTCTATTAAGAAAAAGTGATCTTCCTTGTTTATATGGTTAGTGGAAAGGGATTGAGAGTTAATGAATAAAAGGTATGAGCTATTGTTGAGTGGCTAACCCCAACTTCATGTGCTGAGGTAAGAAGTTTCCATAGATTATCATCATTCTACAAATGCTTTATCTAAGGATTTAGTACCATAGTCATACCTCTAACTGAGCTTAAAAAGAAGAATGTGGAGTTCAAGTGGGGTAAGAAAGAGGAAAAGAGTTTTGTTAAGGTAAAAGTAAAGTTGGCCTCTTACCCAGTCTTGGCTCTATCAAACTTTGATAGAGTATTCAAGCTTGATGCGACCTGTCAAGAGTCAACATTGAAGCTGTACTAATGCAAGAAGGCTAACCTGTCACTTATCAAAGCGAGAAGCTCAAAGGAGCACAAGTGAACTATTTTATTTATGACAAGGAACTTTTGGCCTTGATTCAAGCTCTTCATATGTGACAACATTATCTTCTACTAAAGGAATTTGTCATATATACAGATCATGAGTCCTTAAGATATTTGCGAAGCCAATCCAAGCTTTCCAAACACCAAGCCAGATGGATTGAATTTTTAGAGGAATTGAACTTCGTCATCAAATATAAGGCAAGAACAATATAGTTGTCAATGTGCTATCAAGATGGCATATTCTTCTCCTAGAATGATCCTCATTTTGGCCCTATATATAAATACTATAGAGAAGGGAGAACGGTGGATGAGTACCATGTATAGGATGGCTACCTATTTCGAAGTGGCAAGTTATGTATGCCGACCTATCCAATTAAGGAGTTACTGGTGAGAGAAGCCAATAGTGGAGGACTCTAGATGCTTTAGAGAACGGAGAACATATGAGCTTCCAAATGATAGAATTTTTTTGCCTTGAATGAAATGTGACATGCATCGTGTAATTAAAGGATGTGTCATCTATAAGAAAGCAAAGAGCCAAGCAAAGCAAGGGAAGGTAATGCCTCTACCTATTCCAACCAAGCCATAGGCTAACTTAAGTATGGACTTTGTCCTCAGATTACCCCAAACTGCCTAATGCAAAGATTCTATAATGGCTGTCGTAGATATGTTCAATAAAATGACACATTTTGTGCCTTGTACCAAAACAAACGATGATTTAGCTATTACTTTTTTGTTTTTGCAAGAAGTAGTTCACTTGCACAAAGTGCCAAGGAGTGTGGTGTCTAATAGAGACCCAAAATTTTTAAGCCATTTCTAGAAAACCTCCTAGTGTCGGATGGGAACTAAACTATTGCTCAGTACCTCTTACCATCTCTAAACAGACAGCCAAATAGAGGTGGTCAACTATACCCTAGGATCACTACTTTGAGCTTTAGTGGGGAAGAACTTAATTAATCGAGACATCTACTTGCCTATGGTTGAATTTGCCTACAATAAGATAGCATATGCCACCACTAAGCATGCCCCATTTAAATTCATCTATGGTTTCAACCTAAACTACCCCTCGACTATACCCCAACGCCGTCCACTAATCAATATGATTCAAAAGCAAAAACAAGAACTCCATCCATCTAGCAAATCTACCAACAAGTCTCCTAACAAATTGACCAAGTTGCTAGAAAACTAAAGGAGAAAGGCAAAGGAAGGAAGACTAAGCATTTTCGGCTTGGGACTAAGTGTAGCTACACTTAAACAAGGAAAGATTCTCTAATAAAAGGAAGAACAAGCTGTCTACCAAAGCTGAAGGACCATTCAGAACACTTTAGAAGATCAATGACAATGCATATTAACTAAAGCTTCTAGAAGACTTCGAAGTGTCAAATGTATTTATTGTTGCTGACCTCAGCCCTTACCCAACCCAAGGAAAACTTAGATGAGAACCAACTAGATTTGATCCCAAATCCCAATCAACTTGGCAAGAATGATAGGAATTAGACCACCAAACCCATGACTTGAGCTCAAGCTCGAGGGTTAGAAAGCATGGCTAGGCAAATTCTTCCCTTACATCCCATCATTGATGAATTCGAGATGTTGCAATTTGCCAAGTTGACACCCTGATCAAGTTAAACCCTTTCATACTCATTTATTGTCTCCAACTGCTAACTTAAGCTACACTTAAACATCAACTTGACCCATCCAACCACCTACCCAACCAACTTGAATCTGAGCCATGGTGAATACAACCAAGTTGAATTCACCTAATAAGAATCATCTACTTAATACCTTGACTTGGCAATCACTAACCAAAGCATATAAATTGTCTTTTTCTATAGAAAGTCGCCCATCTATAGAGAGCCACATGTTTACGCAATCATATGATAGAATCTGCTATACAAGATACCCATTTTTGTTGTATTTTCATTTATACCATTTATCATTCCTTATACAATACTTCTTTTAGACATTATCCTTTTAGCCTTTTCCATTTTAGGCAACATGCCCAAACTTTTCAGGTATAAATACCTTTGTAATATGTAATCACAACATCATCTTACCTCTGACATTGAATTCCTTTGTAAAGATTGCTCTCAGCTTATTTGCTTACTTCACGCTTATCTTAACCCTTAACTAAGGCTAGGTAGCGAGTACCATCATTAAATCAGCTCATGCATCATATGGAGTTAAGCCATGAGTCGTCAAAAGTTCTCTAGTATGTCATATCCTTAGAGCTATTCGAGGGTTTGCTTATTTACTTTTCCTATTTTCGCACAATTTCCATTTTGTTCTTCAAGCTTTCTACAACCTTGGAGATTAGACCCATCCCCACTACCGTCCTTATCAGTCCTTGGCTTTGACTCACATCATTAATCAAGGTAACTAAACTATTGATGAGTATGTATTAGAGTTCTAGATGCTGACAATCTAATATGAAGTAGAGGAGCTTGAAGCTTGAACTATATCAAGATTCGTCCTAGGTTTGAAATATGAACTCCAGGAAATGTAGAAGCATTGTCCTACCGAACTCTTGAGGAAGTTATTAAGGTTGCCTAACATGTTGAGAGACAAAGGAGAAACCGAACTTATTGACCTACTAGTTCTTGACCAATTTTGACAAGCTAACCTAGCTAGTGACATCGTAAGAAGCCTATCAATTCAACTCCAGGTAGCAGGGAAGGTTAAATACAAAGCACAAAAGGAGTAAGGAGGGATTAAGGAGGGGAAGAGAAGGAATTTGAAAAGGGGAAGACCTTCTAGTGCATCTCCGGGGTTAGACATATAGAGAAACATCACAATGAAGCACATTGAAACAAAAAGGGAAAAAGTTAGTAAAGTTTGGGCAACTATCTAATGGATATGATGCACCACCCAATCCTACTTGGCTTACAATTTGCCAAATATGATACACCGGTCCAAACTGAAGGGTCACTCGGTACTACTCCTTGCTAAGGGGAATAGATAAGAGTTGAATGATAATGAGAACACTAAGGTTGCTCAAGTGAATAATTCTATATTGATTAGTTGATTGTCTACATACAAGAAAGTGGAGGTTTATATACCCATCTACTAAGGTTACTTTACATTTATGAAAAGATAAAAGGGGTATTCTATAATTAGATTACATAAAACATACTAAAAGGGGTAAAAGGGGCAAAGAATATTCAATATAGAAAAGAAAGAATCATTTTGAAATATTATATCAAAAAACATGTGTCGCTTAGTGGCTAAATGGGAGAAATATGATACAAGGTAAGCGGAAATAGAGTAACACTTGCAGTCAAGGGCCAACCTGATCTAGATTAGGTCAGGAGTCAATCAGTCCTATAAAGAAGTCAGCTATATTAGCATCAGATGTCTGTAGTTAGTCTGGTAGCTTAGCTCGGATAGACTTAGGTTGTCTTTTGAAATATGGCATCGTTGTTAGGCAGGAGAAAATTTGACACATGTAAGGATCTGATAGACAAGTCAGCAAGAGATCGACTCAGCATAGGGATCCCCGTCTCGGTTTTGTTTCAATCTAGTATTCTCCGCATAAGTCCTTGGAGTCCTCTAGCTCAACTATGTGTAATTAGTCCAAGGGCTTGATTCCTATCACCTTCGAAAGGAATACTAGCAAGCTAAAGTGCTTTAAGCATAAGGGTTTTGGTCATATAGCCACCCAGTGTCCAAATCAATGAGCAACGATCACTATATGTAAGGTACTGACCTTTGAAGTAGATAGTACGAATGAAGAAGGTAGTGAAGCTGCAAAAGAAATAAAGGATAGAGTAAAGGTGAAAGTTACAAGAGATAATATCTACCCTAAGGAAGGAGACATGCTATTGCTGGTTATCTACCAAGCTCTTAGCATGGAACATGATCAACAAGAAGAGCAGTGTGAGAACTTGTTCAGGACTACCTACAAGGTAAACTATCTACTATGTGCTTTGATTATAAACAGTGGAAGTTGCATGAATGTTGCTTCTGCTAAAATGGTAGAGCAATTGAACCTACTAACCTCTATGCATCCTAAACCATACAAACTACATTAGCTAAATAAAAAGGGATCGTTACATGTCACAAAGCAAGTGTTATTGCTAATTACCATTAGGTTTAATAAGGACGAGATCATGTGTGACGTATTACTAATGTATGCGTCCCATATCCTACTAAGCTAAGCTTAGTTATTTGCCTAAAGAGTCATCTATGATTGATATAAGAATACCTATAACTTTAAGAAAAATGGCTAACCTGTTACACTCTTCCCAATGACACCAAGCAGGTTAGTAGCATGCAATCCAAACTAAATCAAAAGACCAAGAAAACCTTAGTTATGAACTTGTTAGAGTCCAAAGAGACTATAAAAGGCAATGAATCAACTGTCTTGCCGGTACGAAGGTTCTTGGAAATCCAGAAACATATTGACCTACTTGAAGAGGTCAAAGAATTACTTAAAGAATTTGCCAACCTATTCCTAGATGAATTACCAAAAGGTTTACCCCCAAAGAGACAAATAGAGCATGGCATTGATCTATAACCTAAAGCTACATTACCGAACCAAGTAGCCTACCACATGAATCTTAAGTAAGCTGTCAAGCTACAAAGATAGATGAATAAACTCATTAAGAAAGGTAAAGCCTGTAAAAGCATAAGTCCATGTGTTGTACCTATACTATTAGTTCCCAAAAAGGATAGAAATTGGATTATGTGTATAGATAGCTAAGCTATTAATAAGATCAAACATCAGGTATCAATATCTAATTCCCAAGTTAATTAGATGACATTGTAGATGAGTTGCATGGATCAAGTTCTCCAAAATTGATCTCAAGTCAAGATTCCATCAAATTCAAATGTGTAATAGCAATGAATGGAAGAGGCCTTCAAAACAAGACATAGATTGTATGAATGGCTTATCATGCCATTTGGACTATCTAATGTCTTAAGCACGTATATGAGGCTGATGAATTATGTACTATGGAACCAAGTAGGGAAGTTTGTTGTCATCTACTTTAATGACATGATGCTATATAGTCCTAACCTACCTAACCATGTAAGACATCTTCAAGCTGTTATTAAAGTGCTTCGAGTTAAACAGTTATTCAGTAATCTGAACAAGTGTTGTTTCTACTTAAAGGAAGTTATATTCCTTGGGTACGTAGTCAATATGGGAGACCTTAGAGTAGACAAGGAAAAGGTGTCATGCTCCGAATAGGAGAAGTCATAACAATCCTACATTGTAAACTAACTTAAGATAGAAGTTGACCTCACCGCTACTATCCTTGATATAGTCCATACAAGTTGAACACAATTCAACCAATGTAAAGCATCCAATCTGGCATTTGTCAGTAATTAAACCTGTAGTATAGCTTTTCAAAATACATGTTTAGTATATCTTGTTGTCTGATAACACCACAATATTTATATAAGTGTTTCCATACATAGAGTTATAATTTATATTAAGAGTTTACAAAAGCTATAGGTCTTGAAGTTTATTAACAATATGATAGGAAACTAGTGGGCATCCTAAGGAATTCCTAGTTAATTTCCTTAAAACCAAAAAAAACAAAAAAGTCAAAAGCCTAAATTCAGTGGATTCTCCTTTCCTCACTTTCCCAACCAACTGCATACTAACCTAGGGATGGTGATATCTGTATATCTTGAACTCTCATTCATCACCTACAAAGGAGTCTATAAAGATGTAAGTACAATTAGCTCAATAAGCAAGATGGAGTTAGAAAAGTATTATGCAATCACAAATAAGGCTATTATTTATAATGAAATGCAATGCAAGCATTTACTTAAAACATCGCATGATGTTATCCAATCCATCATGAGGTTAGAGAAATTACATCCGCTCCAACCCGGTTTGAGGAATTTACAATAACTCAAAATCAAACCAATCCTAGGCTTATATAATAGAGAATACCCTTCTCCCATGACCACATTCAAACCGTGGCCCCTACTCTTTCCACAACCTCCTTGTTTATCACTTAGTTCGACTAAGAATGGGGAAAGGACCATTTTAGCTATCCTCATCGAAAGGAGTCGATATTTGGTTCAACACTCCTAACCATTCCCCTAAAAGTTACTATGAATGTCTAGTTATGTTAGTGGTCTAATCACTATTAGTTCTATTTAAGGGTGGCCAAACAAGTTTACACAACACAAAACTATGAAATCATGTAGAACAGTACACCAAGGAGCTTAACTCCTATAACAAACAAAATACCAACCACACACGTAGCATGAATATAGATAACTAATTTACAACTACAAGCAAGAGTACTTTTAAACCTCTAGATACTTTAATATAATATCTCAACAAGTGACAAAGCCACAGTCCCAACTTACTTTTTCTAACATTCAATATAGAATGCCTGTATCGTCGACGCTCTACTCACTAAGAGACCTTATATATATATAACTCATATTTAGTTTTAGTAAGAGTTACGAAAGCATTAAGATTTTATCTACTCTTTTATTTCATTATAAAGTTATATATATATATATATATATTTAAAGTATATTATTATTTTTCTTATATAATGAAATATAGTTTTATTATATTAGTTATGTTAAGGTATTAAGTATCGATAATATACGTAATTATATTATTACTTATAATATATCGTTTCAATCATATCGAAATGTACTTTTAATCGGTCAATTTACGTTTCAATTATGATAAGGTTATTGTAGTACATAAATTCTCATAATATTATTGGTTGTATTACCTAAGATTATCTAATTTTAGTAAAAATGGTATCATTGGGTTTATATAAACTTAACGATACGTAGTACGGGTTCTATTTCGAAAGATGACTTCTAAAGGGTATTTCTAGTTTCTAATATACCTATATGTCCGTATCAAAATTATTATGATATTATAGTCATATTATATAGATAAGCTATATTTTATATAATTTCCTAAAATAACTTAATAATATAATTAATATCTAACCCTAACACGTATATATCATAGCCTAGGTCATGTAATTATCACTAAATATGTTGACAATTCATCTTAACCCAATCAAATCAGTATAGTTATGTATAGGTTATATTCAAATTTTTATCATGATTTAGCTAAATATTGCTAAATAACATACCCCGGTTCATAACTTAAGCTAGTTTACAACTAAAATTCAAATAAATAGCTCGACTCACTAAATAATTCTCCAAAAATTTCTATAGACTCCTAAAAATATGGAAAATTCAATTAGTAGGTGGTTTCATGCTATCAAATTTATTGCTTATATACACATAATTGTATTTTTACCTCTAAATTACATTTAATTAAATAAATATTATCATTTTTATAAAAAAAATTTACTTTTAATATATCCTGACATTATTATAAATCACCAAAAGTTAATGGACATCAATCTCATCCATTAATTTTACAAAAATCAATTTAGCTTAGAATTTACCCTATTTTTAGCCATTTTTAAGGGCAAAAAATACAATAAAAATTAATTATAAGTAAATAAAAAATCGGGCTACATAGCAATTAACTAAATGTAATATGTATTCTATAGAAAAATTTTAAGCTTGAAACAACATCATTTAACAAAATTTATTTCAAATTTCAAAATTTGAGTAAATGCTGCATTTGTTAAGAAAGTATATAAAATATTCATAATTTTGCAAAAATAAATTTGCAATATGAAAGTGCATCTAAAATAACCTAGAAATAAAATTTTTCATAATTTTCTAGATTACTTTAATATTTTTTAAAATTTAATGAAAAATAGGACAAAATTTTGATGTGCTTATTTATCAAGGCCCTGGCAGCCAACAGCCGATGGGGGTGTGTCAGTGGAGCTAGGTGCTGGTGGCTCTATTTGGTGGTGAAAGGATTTCACAACAAGTCATTGGATGGTTAGGGATTAAGCCTAGGTCCAATCCTTACTTTGTTTTTCCTTTTTTTTTCCTATTTTTCTATGATTTTTCTAAATTTTTCCTTTGAGTTTCTAAGGTTCCTAAATGTCTAAACTGATGTTGGAAGTCTTACTTATATTGTTTCCAACCTATTAGGATTTACCTTTCTCTTTCTTTACTTTCTCCCTTAATTCTAAGCATAAGTTGGCTTTTGATTGCCAATTCTTCTTTTGATTCAACTATTAAGTTGTTTGTGAGGATCATACGGTGGTTTGCAACAATTCCCATCTTATTTGGATAGATTTTGATTGCTTTTTGAGTAATTTTCAATATTTAATGTATATTATATAATATTTGGTAATTTTATCAATATACGAGTATATATCCTCTATATATATATATATATATATATATTACACGAAATAAGTAATTACATACATATAATCATGTTTCTAACATGTCTTTTATTTTGAAGATGTATTTCCTATTTATTTTTGAGTTTATCACACATTATATATAATTATATAATTTCGGATTAATTTACAAATATAATTATTATATATACCGAATACACTCATAAAAATATGTGTATATTCATAGATTATACCATGCTATATTATTTTCTTTTATGGATTAATTAACTTATCTATAAGTCTTCATTGCATTTCGAACTCAATTTTAGCGATTTCGACAAGTTTTATGCTATAATATATAATTATGCTTCTAAGGCTAAAATTGGCATTTTAGGTCATTACTTTTACAATCTAACTTCAATGGATTACTTCAACTAACTTTTCTAATCTAGTTGAAAAGTTTGAGCTCAATCGGATAAATTCTTCTTGAAGGCCCTAAATCCGGGTACGGTTGCTCTAAATGTGATTTTAGGGGCTCACGAAAGGTCCAATCTATTGTTAAGTGGCTTACCCTGACCTCATGTGCTAACATTAGAAGTTTATATGGTTTGGCTTCTTTCTATTGTAGGTTCATAGAGAATTTTAGTACTGTTGTAGCACCTCTTTCCAAGCTCATGAAGAAGAATACTAAATTTCGATGGGGCAATTAAAGGTGAGGAGATGTTTACTAAATTGAAGAAGAAGTTGACTTTAGCACCTGTGTTATCTTTACTTAACTTCAACAAGGTTTTTGAATTGGAATGCGATGCCTCAAGTATAGGAACTAGAGCAATTCTCAAGCAAGATCATATTCATTAGGTATGTTGTCTCAAAGGGAGGAGTTTGAGTTGACAACAAGAAAGTCAAAAAGTCCTTTAGATACTTCTTCAAAAAGTCCTTTAGATACTTCTTCAAAAAGTTGCACTGAAGCAAACAATACAACAATCGTTATTTCTCTTTAGAGCGAAATTAATTGAGATTTATATTTTTGTTCTCTCTTATAATCTGTAATTTTATTTGTTGTTTGAGTGTTGAGATAAATACATTTGTACTCTATAGATCTGTATTATCCTAGATTGTAGAGAGGCTAGATAGACAAAGCAAAGTATTGCAAAATTCATGTGTAACGAGTGCTTGTATTCTTGTTATGATTTGATTTAGTGGATCAAATGGAACAACATTAGTGAAGTAGACTAGGTCCCTAGTAGTAAAGCTGGAAGAGAGCAATAGGCAAAAGGCTAAAGCTCTATAAAATCTTAGCTTAATATTCTCCTTGCTTACTCTTTTAATTTAGTTTATTAATTGTTGTATGTTGAATAATTAAAATATCATAGTTCACCATTATAAGTTGTTAAGAGGAGTAATTTTATTTTTCTTATATCAAAAAAGTTTTTCAAAAATTTAAAAACATCAATTCCCCCACCCTATTCTCCTCTTGATATCTTATACGGGACCAACAATAGTACTTCTTACCACCTTCAGACAAACAGCTAGACTAAAGTTGTGAATAGATCAGTCGACAACCTCCTGCAAGCAACCATTAGGAAGAACTTACATGAATGGGATCTATGCCTACTTATCATTAAGTTCTCTTACAACTGTTCAACTCACAATTCGACGGGAAAGTCACCTTTTGAGGTCATCTATGGACTTAATCTAAACTTACCCTTAGACATAGCTATCAGCGATGTCACTTATTGGGAAAGTCAATCCAACCTGTAATGTGCTGAAGAATTCCAAAAGTTGCATCAAAAGGTTGCCAAACAACTAGCATAGACTGTGGCCTGATAGAAGGAGCAAGGAAACCGAGGAAAGAGACGAGTGGTTTACACAGTAGAGAGTGTTTCCCTAGAAAGAGGACAAACATGTTTTTCCCCAAGTCAAATGAACCTTTTAAGATCCTTAAGCACATCAATGATAATGCATATGAGCTTGAGCTGCCCGAAAGATATGGTGTATCTACTACCTTTAATGTCATTAACTTGATACCCTATGTTTCTGATGAAGAAGAGAACCAAGATTTGAGGGAAAATCTTCAATAACCTTGGGGAACTGATGGACTGCTAACTATTAATGCTCTTACTAACACACACCTCCGAGGCCTTTAGTCACTTGCTAAAAGAATTCTCTCTAAATAGCTTACCGAAGATGAGGTATAGTTTATAGAAGAATGGTAGAAGAACTCATTGAGGGCCCATATAGGCCATACCCTGCTTTGTCTTACTCCAAGCGCCAAACCTTATTTACCAAAGCCAAGGACCTTAACTGTATAACACTATGCCAATCCCCAGGACCTCTTCATGCCAAGGTGCCGAGTGTCGAAGTTGACTAGTCCTATGCTAAGACCTTTCTAAACCGGTTTCAACCCTTCAGCCTATTATCTCTACTACTACATAGTGACACTTAACAATCACTACTTGTACAGAACCAATGTTTCACTACTATCTATCCTTTTCACCTAACATTGTACTATTTTTTCCTTTTTTGTCATTTTTCCTATTTACCCCTTTTTGAATGTGCTAGGAATCACCTTTTCAAGTATGCCTTTTTGTAATTTTCCTTATTTATAATGTCACCCTAAAGACTTATTATAAATAGTCCCTTCTCTTTATAGCAAGAGTCTCTAACATTATTTACAAACATTAAATATGCTTGTTCCTGTGAGATATTCCTCTTTAAGTCCATTTTCATACACTCTTATCTAGTCTTACTAAGTAGCTCAAGATTAGTAGCGGGTAGACCTTGACATTAGCTTGTGCATTACATCAAGTGAAGTGTCAAGTCATGTTATGTTTGTAAGTGAGTCATATCCTCTAAGCAGCTTCACGTTAGCTACTATATTCAATTTACCGACCTACCCATCCTTATTTTCTTTGATATTTCGAAGGATTCATTTGGTTCTCATCTCCTACGATAAGTTCTAATGATAATTAAGCTCCTAAGCACATAATTTGGGAACAAGGATTGAAGCTTGGATTTAACTACTTCTACGTGGGTTTTGTTATTCTTCATTCTAATGACTTTTAGACCAAATTTAATCATGTTTTCTACTATTCCTTTATTAATATTTGTTGTTATAATAATTATCTTTAGTGGCTAAATGTTTCTTATGAAGGATTGTGATGTGCTCAAGAGCTTAGTTAATCACTAGGACTTACCATAGGAAGTAGATATCTAAGAAAGAGGGAATGGATAGGTCAGTAGACATAGTAGCTTCCATGAGGTTGCTCATAGGATGTAACACACCAACGAATACAACATAACTTAGTACTTTGTCGAATATGACACATAAGCTAAGATTAAGGTCCACTTATTACTAATCTCAAGCTATTCGGCAAGATTAGATAAGAGTATAAGAAAGGTGTGCTTGAAGAATAGTGTCTCATAAGAACAAGAATATTCATTAATGTTTAGAAGTAAGATAATTGTGGCTACAACAAATAGGACTATTTATTGTAAGTCCTTTAGAGCTACAATACAATAATAGAAAATTACATAAAAGGATAACATAAGAAGAAGATTCCTAGTATAAGAAAAAAGAGAAAATATGACAAAAGACAAAAAGGAATATAATACAAATGTTAGAAAAGTAAGGGACAAGTGGCTGCCACTTAGTAGGATAGTGGAGGAGAGCTCAGTGTATAGGGATTTTGTAGACACCCAATTTTTGTCTCCCTCCCACCCACCCTACCCCCACCCACCACACCACCCCACACACCCCCCACCACCACCAC